>VXAC01006550.1:212669-277506 GCA_013399225.1 Rhipidura dahli | reverse complement strand
GCGCGGGAAGCGGGAATGCGTGGAGAACGGGGATGTGCTGGAGCGAGGGATGCGCGGGGAACGGAGATGCGCGGGGAGGGGGGTGCTGGAGGCGGCGGGGTGGACGAGACCCGGCGTGCCGGGGCTGCCCGGGGTGCGGGGCAGGCGCGCTCCTTCTCCAAGGGCTGGGCAGGGCGAGCTAACAAAAGGCGGCGGCCCCGCAGCCCGGCCGGCACCGGCGGAGCGTCCCGGAGAAGGGCGCCCGCCCCTTCCCCTTCCAGCTGCTGTTTTCTCGTTCGGTGTTTTTGGAGCCTCTGGATGCTGGGAAGAAGCAGTCGGGGAGGGAAGGGGTTCAGGACCAGACCCCGCCGTGCCACGCTTCCTCCGGTCCGTATGTGAAACTCGTTACTCGGAGGGGTTCTCCAGGTGGGAGTTAAACGCCGTCCTTAAGCCGTGATTGCACGGACACGTCCCGGACTGCATCATCCCGCTGTCCGGGCTGCAGCTGGGCAAGAGCTGCGGGGCTTGAGGTTCCCTTTAATGCTCTTTCTCTAGAGGCAATTGCCCGGCATCATAGCAGCCGGAGGTTTCGTGTGCGCTCTCACTGTGTTACATGTTTTAGTAAGCAGGGTAGTGTTCCTGCAGGCAGTTCTGCTGGCAGGCACCTTGCAACGAGATACTGAGACAGAAGCTGAGAAGTTTTATCACCTGGTTGGAATGACCCACAGGCTGCTTTAAATGGCTAAGAAGAGAATTATATTCAAACGTAACATTATCAGCCAGCATTTTTCTTTGTAAATTTGGGAGGAATGTGACCCACAGACCTCATTTGCCTTCATTCCAACTTTCTCCCATACTACTTCTGCTCATGAGGTCCAGAGGTCTGTTTTTCTCATTCCCTGCTGTAATGCATTTTAAACTCGGATCTCTGTATGTCCTTCTGCCTAAAAACCCCAGTCTTAAATTTAAATGACATTAGGGGCCACCAGCAGCCATTGAAACATGTGCATTTCTCATCCCCAGCCTGAGCCCTCTTTAGCCCAGTCAGCAGTGGGGTGAAGCTCAGCAGCCCACTGTGTTTCCTCAGCTGTGGGGGCCTGACTCTGGTCCTGCAAGGTGCTTGTCCAGATTTTTCTTGACGCCAGCAGAAACAACATTAGGGAAAAATCAATGCCCTAAAAGTCCTTTGACTAAGAGAGGTGAAGTCCAGGCCAGCGTGCAACTGGGAGAGGGAGGGGTGCTCTGGCAAGTCCGTAATATGGGGATTTAGAGGATTGAGAGATTGTTGGCCCATATTAAATGGTGCTTGGCACCTCTGGTTCTTAAATCGAAGAGGGAAGTTCAGTTCAACTGAAATCAGGATTACTGTAAATTTTAAGGGAAAGTTCATTTAATAATCACAGAAGCTTATCTTCCAGAGGTCAGCAGGCCAGAAGTTTAACTATAAAACATTGCTCAAAAGGCAATAAGGACATACAAGGCCAGCTGCAGCCTACTTGGCATTGCTCTGCAGAGAGGGTTGCTGCCGTGGCATGTGGGAGCCCTGCCTCTGGGAGACAGGCAAGCTGTGGTCCTGCAGCAGCCAGGGGTCTCCACAAGTGCCCCTGTGTTCAGTAGGCCTGAAGAGATTTTTTATGAGAATAAAAGCAGGGTAGTGTAGAGCCCTTCTCCCTCTATAGAGTATCCTAGCTCTTGGCAGCAATGGGAGAAAAGCTGGGCTCTAGCAGGAGGATGCAGCTGGCATCGGTGAGCAGATGGACTCAGGAAGGCTGCTGTGGGAACGGCAGTGATGGGGAAAACATCCTTCCTGCATTTGTTTAGCTAGGGTGGACCCTGCTTTAATGGTCAGCCCTCTGGGTGAGCAGTCGTCCTTCACTTGGTGTTTGCAGAACAGCTGGCATGGTGGGGCCTGGTCCACCCCATCCCTGGGCTTCTTCACCCCAGCAGCAGTGTAAGTAAATAAATCAGGAGGATGTGACCTCAAACAGGGTGTTTTATAATGCCCTGTGTGATTCCCACCTGGCTAACATTTGTTCAGGCCTGGAGTGACTGTAGCTGGTGCTGCCAAGCTGTTGGACTTTAATGGATGTGTGAGTAGGGAATGGCTCATGGTCGGCAGGATCAGGCTGTAGCCACACTACTCAGAGAGTTCAGTCACCAGGGAAGAAAACCTGTGTGTTTGGAACCATGATTTAGGGGGTTGTTCCCAAGTTTAACTGGAATGAAAAGCTTGGCTGCACTCGGTGTGCTGCAATGCTGCATGCTTGCCTGTGTTCAGATGAGAGCCACTTCTCTAATCCTTAACATTCAAGTTGCAGCAGGGCTCGAATTAGTGGCAATGTCCTTTGGGTTTAAAGAAGCATGAAGAATTTCAGTCTTTAGTTGTTCACAAGGGAAGGAGATTGGGTGGGTTTTTGATGTCGCAGTAACCGCTGTATTGGCTCAGTTCTAGAGGTTGGGACCAGAAGGGTAAATTTATGCCATTGAAAGAGGAATCTGATGGAAATGAAACCAGCCCACTTCACCCTGATTAGATTTCATCATGTTGTGCCTTCAAAATGCCTTCAGCATCCTGGCAACAAGGGCAGAGATTTGAGAAACATCCAAAAGTTAAAAGGACACGGTTCCTATGGATTATCAGCGTGTCTTTTATTTTTTAAAAAAATCTCGTCTTTACTATTCTTTCAGCAACTCAAAACGGTGTTGAAGAAAAGTATTCAGGGAGACAATAAAAATAACCAGGCCAAGTGCTCTCCAGCAGCGACCTGATCCCGTCTCGTGTGCTGCTGTACAGATTCCTTTGCAGTTACAAATGGGCTCCAGGCTGGAGACAGACTCCATTTCAGCCTAATTTAAGCAAAGTACGTGATGATAACTGGTGGCCAGTACAGTTATAGTAGGGACAGGGCCCCCATGCACCATGGCTGCATCCTCATCATGCTGTGGCAGCTTAAATTTCCCTGCATAGATGGGAGCAAATATGTGCTATAGTGAGGCATAGCTCTAAAAACTCAGCTGCAGCCCTGATGGAAATACCAAGCTTGGAGTGTGTTTGTCTTAATACTGTGTTTTCCCATGTAGGCTAGGGAGAAGTAAATGGCAAATACCACCCGCCAGGGGCAGGAATGATCCACAGGGAGAAGGAGAAGCTGGGATGTTTGGAGTGACTCTTGCAGGCAAGGAGTTCGCCTTGTGAAATCATGGGTTGATTTGTTTGTCTTGCTGTGCAGACATTGTTTGCCTGGGAGCCCCCTTACTCCATGCTGGCTAGAGTGCTTAATTCCCTGCAGGCCACACCTCAGGATGGCTCTGCTCTGTGTTGGGGAGGGAGTGGTTAAGCCAGACCAGAGAGAGGTGCATGTTGAGAGGGATTGGAAGGAAAAGGTTTTATGGGGCCTGGTGTGAAGGATGCCAAACCTCCAGGCTGGAAACTGGGGGCTATCAGTGTTGAAGCAAAAATGGAGCTTAGTTTCTAAGTGGCTACTGAGTTTACTACCTTGTTTCTGTCAAGGGGTTTGCAGGGGTGATGCTGATTAATGTAGTGTCCTTTCCCCAAGTCTGTCTATTCCCTTCCTCTTCCATCTCACCAGGCTCAGTCTGACACTGTTCATTAGGCCACTTGTCCCTGATTTGTGAGGAATAAATATTGACACTGATGGCTGCTTAATAGGATTTAGGTTTGCTGCTTTCTCTCTGAACGAGTTTGGCACTTGTGACTTAATTTGTGTTTGGAGCTGGCTCCACCAAGGCTTCTTTTTGGGAGGAGTGTTGTCATCGTAATGGCGATGGCACAGCGTGTTCTGTGTACGAGGAGAGGCTGGGAGTGGGGTTATGTATTGCTCCCCTTTTTCCTGTTGACATGCAGAGATTTCCAGGCTGTGACTCCAAATCACTGCATGTCCCTAGCGAGGGTGTGGCTTCCTCTGAGAGGGTGCTGCTGTTCCTGGTGGGGAAGAAGGGTTTTTGATGTCTTGTTAACCTGTAACTGCTGTGAAGGCCTCAGGTCAGACTGCCACTTGGCACTGCTGTGGGTGCTCCTCTCCTCTTCCATGCTTCTCTAACATGCTCGGGGGCGACCGGTCCAAGGCAGTGCAGCTCATGCTGTTTCAGGCTATTTTGGATGGATTTTTAAGATGTGCCTGAAATGAGGAAAGTCCCATTAAAAGGTGATAGGCATTTAGGCTAAGTGGAGTTTTCTGGGTTTCCCAAGAGCTGTGAAATATTTCACATCTACAGCGCAGCACCTTTATGTTCCTGGAAACCCAGGAGGATCTGAGACTTCTCCCTGGAAGTCAAAGCCATACGCTAACCCGTAGTGGAATTTCTCTCGACTCTTGCTGGGGATGCTTCACCTTAGTGGTACTGGAGGGCAGCATCACTGGGGAAGCCCCCTGACCTCATCCAGGTGAGCTTCCCACAGCCTCTGCAGGTGCTAATCCAGCTCTGCAGCACTTGCAGAGAACATCCCAAGACCCACCTTCAGATCTTGCTTCAAGCCAAAGGAATGACTCGGGTCTAGGCTCTGGATCATCAGACAAAAACACAGTAGACAGGGTGATGGGGAAGAGCTTTCCTGCTGGCAGGGTGCATGAAGGGATCCCACATCCAGGGCTGTGTACAGGAAAGATGCTTGTGGAATCTCCTCAGCACAGATGACTCCTAATGCTCCTAAAATGGCTCCCTGCTGGAGGGGAGTGGAGTCAGGAAGGCCAATTGCCCCTTCAGGGTGGTTTGTGTGAGAGCAATGGGGATGCACTGAGGTGTAGGACCAGGCAAGGGGGGGCAAGGCTTTCTCTCTCATGTTCCTTGTCATGGTTGCAGCCCCCATCCTTTTCCAAGCTCATATCTGCCAGACTGGCAGATGCTAAAAATATTTTGAGTGACAAACAAATATTTATTAGCTCAGCAGCCAGCATTTCTGTCACTTGCCTTGGGCTCTCTCATTCAGCTGGCCAAGTCCTCATCTCCTTACTCAATCTGTCCTCATTTCATAGCTGGGCAAATCTCCTGCTGAAATCCCCAGGAAGTGAATGGAATGCTGTGTTGAGTAAGGTGTTCAGGAATTTGTCCAGGAAGAAGTTGGTGTGTGGGATGGAGAAGCAGCTCATAAGGAGTAGCTCATATTCTGGGGATTAGGCATTGCAACACCTCTAAAGGTGATTTAGACCTGTACACTCCACCCCTCAAGTTACTGCAATTAAAATCTGGAATACCAGGAAACACTGCAAATAATCAGGTTAGAGAGAGCTGAGAGACAATTCAGCTGCAGACTTGAGTTCTTGGTGCTGAGTGTCCTCTGTGCCTGTGACAAATGTGAGTATGAGGCTTTCTTCTGCCCCCTCTGAAGAGATGCTCAGATTGTCACTCCATTAGTACAAATCACCGAGACCAGGTTTTCAAAACGCAGTTGAGCCACTGTTGCAGCATTTTGGTAACATCTGCATTTCCAGAGGACAGCTGCTTGGCTAAAATTTCAGGGTGTGTTCCTTAAAGTGCAAAGTGTCGCCAGTGCAGGCAAGGAAGAGACATCCAGCTGTGCTGGTGGAAGAGATTAATGCCCCACTTGCTCATAGTGCCAGCAACCTCATCCATCTGCCACTGGAACAGTTCCTGTAAGCACTCCCTTAATCTTTAGCTTTAAACCATTTAAATTGTTGGTCTGAACTGACCTCATTTGGTCTGTGTGGAACATATTAGGAGCTGCACCAGCAGATCTAGCCTGGTCACAGCTCCACGCTGCTGGTGGAAAAGTTTCCAAGTGAGGACTGAGCTTGCCTTTCAGGTCTCAGGTTGGCACCCTGTGGCTAGGTCCCAGGTAGGATATGTCTTGCCTGACATCCAGACCCCCTTCCCCACAGGATGGCCTTTTTGTAGCTGGAAAACATTGCTGTTCTGAAGGGTGAGTGTAAAAAGAGTAATTATGGGCAAATACCTTGGGCTTATTTTATCTCTTGCTGTGAACATAACCATTCTTTCAGCATGGAGGGCTTGAAGGCTTTTCCTATGGAATCATTTTAATTCCCAAATCCTAAAATGGAAATTAATCCTTATATTATATGAGTATGACTTTTCCTTCCTCCTTGGGGCTGCTTTTCTTTGCAGGAGCTGCAGTTACATTTTTGTGTTTCATTTACACTTGTCCTTTAGAGCCAGCTTGTGCTTTGGTGTATGTAATGTAAGAGAAGTTAAATGTTATCATTTATACAGAAGGACTCTGGATTCACACGATTCGGTGTGGGGATGCCCCAGAAGCTGTCAGGATGCTGATTTACTTGTGTGTGGTGTACCTGCTCCTTCCAGGAACAGGTGTGTTAAGGATCCTCCTGCTTGTGTGAGCGTTGCCACGCATCATCTTCATCTCGGGCACCTCTGCCCAACAGATCTGATGCACCACAGAGAGAGCTGATCCCAGTCTTTTATGGCCAGGTCTGAAGGATCGTTCCTCACAGCCTCCTGGTCCTGAACAGCCCATGAGGAGAGGGGATGCTCTGATTCCCCAAGCTGATCCCATAGTATCCCCAAAGGCATCTCTGGAAAACCTCCAGAGATGCTCAGTAATGGTCAGTCCTGTTAGTCGTGGGGTAGAAAAGAATGAAAGCGTCGTTTCTCTGTGGTTTAACTCCTGTCTTGACACAATGAGTAGGGTACATCTGTTTTCTGAGGGGGCTAAAGCTCTCTGAGCCCAAGGTGCAGGAAAGCATTTTGCTTGCAGGTAGATATGGGGTGCAGGATGGATAATAAGCTGCTTTTTTTGACAGACCAGGACAGCTGTCACCTCTCAATTGTCTCCTCCTGAGAAAGTGAGATCTCCCCCGAGCAGGCAAAGTGCTGCTCAGGTCAATACTGATTTAGAGCCCTTTGCTTCCATTGAACTTCATCCTGAATTAGAACTTTAGAGAATTAAGCCACAGTGCTAGAAAGATTTGGGCCAGAGTTGCATGGAGCACACTTTGGAAACAGTCTCTCTGGGTGGTACTGGGGCACAAACGGCAAGCTGGGCTAAGAGTATAACCATAAACTTCTATTACAAAAAGCCAGGAATTCACTAGGGATAAAAGCTAAAGCCTGAGCCCTACGGGTTCTTCCTTCCAGCCAGGATCCAGGTCGTTTTGGCAGGGCCGTGCAGGGAACTGTGCGCTCCGACGCCGGCTGGGCAGCATAAGAAAGGACTGAGGGCTGCGGGGCTGCGTGCCCAGCTGCCTCTGAGGGCCAACTGCTCATGCAAAGCAGGGAAGGCCCCCAATTCAGAAAGCTTGGGTTTAGGGTGCCTTTAAAAGGGTGGCAGTCTCCGGGTCGAGGTCTGGGTGCAGTGGAATGCCTATTGTCAAAGCTAAAGACCAAAGGGAACGCTGCATATTGTGGGCCCAAATGCAGCTGGCACGAACCAAAAATGTGCATGTGAGTGCCTTTCTAAGTACCCAGTAATCCTCCAGGGCAAAACGGGGATTAGGGCTCTCTCCCAGACAAAGAGGGAGTTCATTTTCTCAAAGATCCCTTGGCCAATGAAGTGAGGAACCCAAATGAATGCCAGGGCTCCTTTCAGCTCTCTGCTTGCAAACAGGTACGGCGCCGGAGCAGCTGGTTTGTGTGGGGCTGTGCAAACACAGCACGGACAGATTGTGGGATTGAGGTCAGGTCAACTAAAACCTATCCAATCCCAGAGAAAAGGGGAAGCCAGAAAAATGCTGGACAAGTAGGACCTAGACGGTGTTGCACAGAGAAAACGTGGTCTCCTTTCTCCAGATTTTTTCTCAGTGGACCTGAAGGTCAGCGCTCATTGAGGTTGTTTAAGTTGGAGTCGCCTGCGTGAAGAGCCCTCCGAGAAGGAAAGCTGTGAGTCTGGATTAATTCCAGGTGACTTCTCAGCCTCTGTTGCTTTGCCTTGAAATTCTGCGTGCTTGGAATCACCATGTAGGAGCCGTTAGACTGAAAGTGATGGGTGCCTGAATGGGGGATGTATCCACCTAAATTTTGCTGTCCTGTGATTTCTTTAATTTGCCTTCAAGCAATGGCCTGTGCAGGTAGAAAAGCACAAGCCCTCTCTGCACTGTTGCTGGAAAAATTCATCTTTTCCCTTTTGGTGATTGGCTTATGGCACCAAGATCAGCTCTAGTAATCTTGTCTTACCAGATATCAAGGTGGATATGCCTGTGATGTGTACAGAAAATGTGCATTAAGTAGTCCCGTTTCTTAGAAGCAGCAGCCAGCAGCACTGTGAATGGGTTTGGGTTGCATGTTTTTTTTTTTTTCCCCTGAGCTTTACTGGCCCATCTGAATCCCAGACATGGATATTATTGTTTCTACTTGAGACTTGGATCTTGCTGCAGATCTCTGGAAAGAATGCTTAATTCAGTCCCAAGATTCGTGTGCTCAACGGAGCCTTATTGAGATTTCAAACTCTGTCTGGCTCTCCTTAGGATGGAAATGTGCTTCCAGGAGTTATACAGGTGGAGCCTGTTGCGTTTTGGATCCAGGAACCAGGCTTGAACTCCTCATGTGCCTTACTTAAACTGTGGAGTTAAACCTGGCTGTTTCCCATCTCAGCTGAATGTCCTGAGTCACAAGCAAGAGGTTTTACCCAGGGACCGAGACTTTCTCTGGCAAATGTTTTAGAGGTTATTAGCATGAGAGGTTTCCGTGCAATATATAAATGTTTTTTCATTAAACAGTTGTTTTGTCTACGTGTTTCCAGCTGGTCTTGGCTCTTGGTGTGGCTTGGGGGTCCCGTGAACACAGAGTAAGAGACCTGTGCAGGCCTTACTGCTACCTGTAGAGCACCTGGGCCTTTGTGCCTGACACGCAGGGCACTTCCAGAGCAGCTAAAGGATATTCTGGGAGCGTGACAGAGATGGGGATTACGGGCTATTTCTGGACCAGCCACAGGAGGTAACAAAATAAGAAATACGTAAGCAGTCCAGTCTTTTCACTTCAGGTGGAGCGGGAGGATCTGCCAAGCAGGATGGTCACAGGAAAGGTCAGTGCCTGGGATGAGTGTGGTCTCTCCCTCCCTCTGCATCCCTAGGTGGGATCCTCCTGCCTAGGAGGCAGGAGGGCTTGCTGTTTGCCAGGAGATTGGGGACTGCCATGGAGGTGGTGTTTGCATTCCCAAGGAGATGTAATTCCGGCTCATCAGCTGCTGAGAGCTTGCCTGCAGCATGAGGATAGCCAGAGGTGAAGTTGCCCAGCTCTCCTTATGTCACTGGGCTGAGCTGGGGATCTCAGGCTGCCCTGTGACATTGTGTAACGTGGGGTGCTGTGAGGATAAACCAGCAGCTTTAACTCCTCTGGCTTCTTCCTGCCTCTCAGAGCCCAGTTCAGCTTTGTTGCTGCTTCTCTGTATTTTTGTCTGTGATGTGCTGTTGGCTGTTTCTATAGTGGAGGGGGGGCTTCTTCTTAGGTTCTGATTTAAGAGAAAAGGAAAAATATCAGGAAATGCCTACAAATAGCTGTAGAAGTTGGAAGAAGAGTTCCTTGCTTTAATCTCGGTTTCAGAAGCATCATTGTGTGAGCACCTGTTTTTCTAGGATAGCTTTTACTTCTGACAGTAGTTACAAATACTCCTGTTGATCCCAAATGATTTAAAAATGATATTTTCATCTCCATCCTCTCTGCTAGAGCAACACTGGACTTAGAGGTAACAAGATACTAAAAATTTCTAAACCTGTTAACATTTGGGGATTGGATCCTTTGGGACTTAGGTCATCTATTATCATGGCAGCAAACCAGGTATCAGTTTAAACGCAGTAATCATGGCTTCAAGAGGTGGGTCCATTAAAAAAAAAAAACTGTTCTGAAAAATTTAAAACCAAAAAAGTTAATTTTTAGACATAGTTCCAGGTGCCGTTTTTAGCTGGTCTCAGGCATATCCTAGACTCATCCCTGGAACTACAGTCAGCTAAGCAAAGAAGCAGAGTACAGCATGGTAGTGCAGCCAGAAGAACTGTAAGGCTGTTGTGCTGGAAAAGAAATGCTATGAGCAGACAAAACTTCCGAAGTTGGGGGTTGTGCCTCTTCCCTGTGCAAAATCTGTCTCCTCTTTGGGAATTACAGCCAGGCAGCTGAGCTCGCATTGCATCATGTCCCCAGTGAGAGCAGTGATTTATGCTGCTGCCATTACTAAGGGAACTATTGTTATGAAACATGGAGCTTAATAAATTAAGAATATGATCTCTGCAGATTCACATAATTGCTGGGGGAGCTGCTGGGCAGAGGCACCCACCCACACTTTCTGTCCAGGCTGGCTTTAGAAAACCAATCTGTGTTGGAATGTGAAGGCTGTAAATAAGGATGACTGAAGAAAGTGAGGAAGAAGGGCCAGGAGCCCAAAAGGTTAAGATAAGTGCTGTGAAACGTTCCAAGCACGCAGGTAACGGGAGGTCAGCATGGGAGGCAGATAAGGTGGCCAGAGGAGCTCAGAGTCAGCCCTGCAGGGACTGGGGCACCTCGGGAAGGCCATGAGAGATCAGATGGCAGCAACTGCCAAACCAGTCTTATAGGGAGGCGATTAATATAAAATAAGGCCACCCATGGGTTCTTGAAGAGCTCTGAAGAAGTTGGTGAAAAGTAGGGAGGGTTTCACAGATGCCTGCTGTGGAAAGGCCATGCTGGCTGTGTGGGGAGAGATGGATGTGGGGTCAGGAGGTGCTGCCTTTCTTCTGAAACTTCTGAGGGAGGCTTTCCTTGAAAAGTCCTGAATCTCTAGCACTGTATTCTTTCAGTGTCAAGCAAGCAGCAAGGAAAATATCCAAGCAGGCCGTATTTTTAGATGAGGGGAAAAGCTGAGCAGAGTGTACTCGTGGACATGTGTGGTATTAAATACCAAAGGCACCATGGAAGCGGCAAGTATAAATAACAATTCATAATTAAACACGAACTTTGCAGAAAAGGAAGGATTTCAGAGGCAGCTGCCAGCCTCAGGTGGGAGGTAGAGGAGTTTTAAATAGACTCTGTGTGCTGGGTTTCCTGTCTCCCACTTGAGAGCTTTAGAGACAACACGATAACAAAAGGAACAACTGCAGGCCCCTCCTTGCCAGGGATACTTTTTAGCTATGGAATTGTGAGGCCCTTTGCAGCATCCCGAAATAAAATGCAGCCCCAGGCTTTAAGAGCATCCCGTTGGGCTGGGTGCTGACACAAGGAGCTGGAGAGCTGTCCCGAGGCAGCTGGAGCTTTTGGAGAAGGGCCACTCTAAGGACAAGGTGTAAGGACAGCCAAGAGGAAAGGTAAGGCCCTCAACACCTTTGCACAAGAGTGGCTGTCACCATGTTATGGTGAAAGAAATGTCTTTGTAGGGACTAACACCCTCGTGGTTGTTAGACTGAGCTGCCTTAGTGAGAAATGCTGCAGGAAATGTTCTGGGTTAAGCAGCCAGGTAAAGCAGAAGGCTGCAAGGGCAGGACAGGTGCTGGGCTTGGGGTGGGGAGGTGTCCAGCCCTGCAGCCCTGGCTCAGCTCTTCTCCCTGCCCTGCCAGCCATGCTCTCACAGAGGTGGCCATCCCTGTCCCTCTGGCTGTGCTCCGTCCCTGAGGTGGGTGTGCTTCCCGGGTGGAAGGGTCTTCATCTCTTGTGTTGCCCACTGGGCCTGATTAATGTTGTTATTTCTAGACTGGCTGATTAGTTTTCGGTCTCTTATTGAGCCTGCCGTGCCGCACAGAGCTCTGCAATTACAGTTTTTTAAGAGGCTCGAGAAAAACTCCGTTGCATTTCCTTGTTCCCCGCAACAAGCACCTCCAGAGCCCATGGAGACACTAATTAACATGTCTTTGTCTCTGTGAGGTAAAGCCCAAAGTTATGCATGCTGGCAAGCAGGGGCTGCTGCTGGGAGGGGGAACACCCAAGCTGCTTATCCTCCCTCCCTCTGCTTGGGAGGAGGAGGGTCAGGCTGTGTGGGTCCATGTGGGAATGCTTGGAAGGGACTTACTCAGAAAGCTCTGCTTGCAGCAGGGTGTAGAGACTGTGTTGTCTCTTGCTTTCTTAACATGTTTCGAAAGCTGCTTTTTCTTAAAAAAAGAAAAGAGCCTAAGTGCTGAAAGATCACTGGGCTGAAAGGCACTTGCTACTCCTTTATATCAGTTCCTCAGGCTGTTGATTACTCTTTTCTTGGCACAGGGGCAGTTTCCCAGCCCTAAATATTGCCAGTGGCTCCCTCAGAGACAGCTGGCCGGAGAGAAGGCATGAGCAGCGTTCCCCGCTGCAGGAGTACAGCTGTGGTGTGGCCTGGCAGAGCCACACTCTGCTCTTTAGGAAACAAGCAGGGAAGCATAGGGCTTTGTCCTCCAGATGCTGAAGCTGTGAATATGTTTTGCTCACAAAATTGTAGACCTGTTTGTGTAGATAAATTGTTCATATGCAGTCTTTTAAATCCTCATCTGTCGCAGGCGTTCTGTCCTTTCCGTGTCGTGCAGTGAAATCTCCTCAGGAAATTGGTAATTTTTCATGGTAAGCTTGCTGAGCAAAGAGAATCGAAGGGTGTTGGCACTTCCCAGGGCTGCAATAAAGGAGGGTGTGCTCCTGGTGTACAGTGAGGCTGGAATGGGAGAAGGGAAGGGAACCTTTTAAGTTTGATCAGAGGCTTGACATCATCTCAGCGTAGAGGAGTGGCAGAGACAAAGCAGGACGGGATTTGGCACATGGAAAGAAAAGGCAGCCAAGGCAGGATTTGGAGTAAAAATTGGTTGAAGATAAGCAGGGCGAGCAAAAAAAGGCCGTTTCGGCCCAGCCGCTTTCCCTAATGTAGGTGAAAGTGCTGCTGCGCTTCCCTGCTGTATCTCACCCGCAATGTGAGGCTTAACATTCCTGCCTGACACGTGGGGGCGCGGGGCGGGAGCGCGGGGGAGGACCCAGCCGGACACAAAGACGGCCGGTCTCTCACCGGAATGGCATCCAAGCCATCTCAGCTATCCAAAGCCCCAGATGCCGGCATGTGGCCTCAGCACACAACAAGAGGCAATTCCAGCTTATCCCGGGCCAGGCCTGCCGCGGGCAGGGAGAGGCGCGGGGGGCCTTTCAGCCCCGCTTTATTCAGCGTGGGGGTTCCTTGAGCAAGCCGGAATTTCAGATCGCTTCCGCGCTTCAGGGCTGAAAGTGGGAGCGAGTGGGAATACTGGAGCGTTCCAGGGGGAAGGAAGGAGCTGAAGCGATGGTTACACCGTATTTGTGTAAGGACTTAGAGCAGGGTAAATGTATGTTTCCTGACTTTGTGGAAATATCAGTACAGGGGTAGGACAGGTTTCTCTTTCTCCCTCTCACTGTGTGGGCCTTTCTCTTGGCTTTTCTCTTGTATATTCAGACCGTTCACTGAGCTCTCATAAGGTGGTTACACGTGGTAAAAGCATATCCCGCAGTGGAACCACATACTTGGGGATTTAGGGTCCCCCAGTGCAGCTGCAGGATAAGGAGTTTTGTGCCGGGGGTGCTGGAGCTGATGTCGCTCCTGTGTGGCATGGGACTGTGCAGCTCCTCCAAAACAGCCATGAGGGACGCTCGCAGAGCCGAGCACTGCCCAGGCTGGAGAAAAACAAGGCTAGACATGGCTTCCTGTGACATGTACTTCATTCATACTTAGTAAAAACTAGCCTGATGCCCCTGCCTTGCCCTCTGGGTGTGTGCATTGCCCTCTTTCCTAAAATCCTGATGAAGTGTTGGCTACAAAGACTGAGGTTCTGCGTGGTGGTGTTTACGTGTCCTTGCTTTCCTTTGGCAGGGACACCCATGCAGCACAGGGATGCACAGAGCTGTCTCCCAGCCCACTCAGCCCGGACGGCGTGACCGCTGACTTCCAGCCCAGCAAAGCCACGTGGGCAGCAGGAGTCAAGTTACGGCTGAAGACCAGGTGAGAATGCGTTTGTCTGTGTCCCTGCAACATCTCCAAAGGCCGGGTGGGAAACAGTTACTGCTTTGGCTGCCAGTGTGCCTGAGGGGTACTCACGGAGAAGGAGTGCTGAAATTCCTCCTCAAAAGCTTTTGTCAGTGCTGGTAAAGGGCATCAGAAATGCTGAACCAAAATATCTCCACAGAAGTGGTGTAAGTCTTCTCTGACTCCCCAACTTCAGGTGCCTGGCATTCCAAAATCACCTAGCTTCTTCCAAGTCTGGGAGTTTCAGTGGGAGTTTGGCATTCACGACTGCTGGGTACCTGTCTGCATTTTTGAATGATTAAATGTCTTCAGAAATAAGTTCCCTGAACTGCTGTGGATTGGCTGGTGTTGTGGCAGAGCCTGATTCCCTTCCTTTGTCCACACAGTTTAGGACCAAATCCTACAGCATTTACTCAGGCAGAGTTTTGCCTGCATCAAAAGAGCCTCTTACATCCGTCAGATGTAATCTGGGTGACCTCATAGATTTTTGTGTCTCAGTCTTCTGAGATTTGTACCATGAAGTTGAAGCAGTGGCTTTTATTGGCAACACTGCCTTTGGGCCAGACCTTGACTTATTTGAAGTCGAGAAGCTACGCTGATTTCCTGGAGCTGGAGGAAGTGTGGCCCAGTGCCTGTGAGTGAGCAGCTGAGAAGGGAATTCCACATTCTGATCTTATCAGCAAGGATGCAGCTCTGGAGCAACCTCCCTGACCTTAGTGGAGATGCTTCAGCTTCTGGCCACTGCAGGCAGTCATGGATGCTGACCCTACCTGGCCTCAGATAGAGCAGATTTTAGAGGCTGGAGTATCTCTTTGAGCTGATTTTATTGAGGAGAAATTTATCTCTGACTGAGGAGTGGAACTCTGCAGTTCCCCAGGTCTGTGATCCACAGCGAATTTGGGAGAGGAGCTCCCCTACAGCTACCACGTCCCTACAGCAATGACTCGTTCAGCTTGTGCCCTCTATAAATCCTTCTTGCCCATCAGTTTAGTAGCAGACTTACACAGAAGCTGCAGAGTTGAGTGTTTCACTTGGATAAACTTGCCTTTGGGTGCAGAGCCAATGTTTTGCTTTACTTTTCCGGCGGTGTCGGAGGCTGTGTCTGCACATCTCAGTTTAAGCCAGGCTGGAGCTTTAGTTACGAACAGGAAGCTGCTTTAATGTGTGAGAATGTGTCTGTGGGAGGGTGTTTCAGGCTCAGCAGCCTTGCTTGTGCCGGGGCAGGGGGTGCAGTTCCCCAGTACGTTTCACTCACCCTGTTACACCCCCAAATGTGTGCAAGTACCTCCACACATCCTCCTAAAGGCCCTGCTGCTTCTCTCCCATTTCTCACTCCTACACGAGCACTTGGATGTGGAGCTGCAATGCCTGTGATTTGTAGCCCTGTAGCTCTGGGGAGAGCCTAGCTACTGCCTGAAGCCTTGCCCTGCGGATCCCCTTGGTTACCTGCCCTGCCTCATTGTCCACGTTCCATTTGGATAATCGGGCTCACAGGGCAGTGTTCCTGCTGCCAGCCACCCAGTTCCTCCTGAGCGCTGAACGAGGCTAGGAAAACACATTCCTTCCATTGTTTCCAAGTCTCTCCTGTTGCAAGTTGCTGTGTGTTGGATATCGGGGTGTGAAAGAATCTAAGCTATGCTTGGTTTCTGTCTTTTTAACTAATTTACTGACTAAAGAAGAATGAGAAAAAATTATTTGAATTGAGCCCGTGGGGCCGGTGCATCAGTCTGGATAAATCAGTGCAGCTCTGCAGAGCTGTGGGCAGGGAAGCCACTACAGGTTCTGGCTGCTAGGATTTTCTGCTCGTGCTCTGGGAGATGGTGTCAATCCCTGGAGAAGACAGGGAATAACAGGGTCCTTCTCAAAGACTGCAAGTCAGCCAGCTGCTTCTTTTCCATGTCTGTTCTTTCTTCCTCTTTTTCCAGCAAAGGAAACAGAGTAGAATTATAGAAAGAAGAGGAAAGTTGCAGAGGGTCTTTAATCCAGTGCTCCCCAGCTCCTCACTGTAACCTATTCATGGTCAAGTACCAGGCTGAAGGCTCTCTTGGCTTCTCCATGTCCAAGCTGCAGTCCTGTGGGAACAGCGCAGATGGACTTTCTTGGTGGCAAGCACTTCTCAAAATAGAGATCTGAAATAGTCCTCATTTTGCAATTTAAATCACACAGTGTTGCTTGACAATACTGTCTTCAAAACAGAAAGCTGTCTGAAGATTCCACTAGGACAAAGTCCTTGAACCCAGTAATCAAGAAGAGTGAAGTTTGTATACATCACCTCTGTTCCTGTCAAAGCCTGTGTCTGGTTAGTGTCAGGGAATGCCAGTGGGACCCTTTCTTTGTGTAGGGAGAAATCCTCAATCTAAATATTGCCTGTCAACCCTGCGCTGGGGTGAAGGGAAGATGGAGCCGCAGTGCACAGCCCGGCTCCAAGCCCTGCACTCTTTGTTTCCTTTGCTGGACACAGGATAAATGCCTCTTTCTTGGATTAGATAGCCTGGGGGTTCCCAGAGATGTGTGATAACACAGAGGTGTGACTTGCAGGACCAATAATCATTAATTATAATGTTTGACTGTTCCTAAGTTCAGTGAAGGAGTGCCCTTTGCTCACAGCTGCCATCATCTCTGAGTGATCCCAGCACTTCCATCTGCAGCCTGTGGCTGAACACACTTCTGTCAGGAAAAGCCAGTAGAAAAAAAATTGTCTCTAGATCCATATACATGGTTGTCATCTCTGCTTCCACACAGGGATTTTCTTCCCGGTGGTATGGTGGAGAGTTTTTTCCAAAGAGTTTGTGATTGGTAATGGTAGGAATTCTGAGCAGAAACCTCGGATTCTCTTCTTCCTGATCCCAGAGAGAATTCAGGAAGATTGGTACCTGCCTCCCAATTCCCAGATGGCACTCAGGACCCAGTCTGATGCAACCCAGACATCCCCAGTGATGCTTATCAAAGGGGAAAAACAAATGGTGTCTGACGTATCAGCTGGAAGCACTACACAGGCACAACGCCTGCCTCTGGGAAAGGAGCTGTAGAGAGCAGGGAGGTTGGACCAGTCTGGGACAGAGCCCTGAACTGGCCTGAAGGGTTTTGCTTAAGGGATTTTTTTTCTTTTTTTTCTTTTTTTTTTTTGGTTTAACACTGAGACTGGTGAAAACTGCGAGATAGTTCACGGGGATTCGCTGGGTGGGGAGCTGTCCTCTAGGAGCTGGAAAATGAACATGGTGGAAAAGCAGGTTGTGTCCTGGTATAAGAATATTGAGCATATTGACACACTTCACCCAAGTGTTCTCAAGTGAAGGGTTTTTCAGTGTGTTTTTTACTTGGGGAAAGTTGTTATCTAAGCATTGAAGGGTGGGGGGTGTGGGCATGATTCTCCCTTTCCCCTACAGATGAGGAGACACTGTTGGCCAAGATCCATTATGTGAAATACCATTTCATAGACTTCAGGTCTTCCTAAAGAGTCTTCCTTCTTTTTAGTCAAAACTGTGAAGGGACAGAGCTCACCCCAGATCCCTCCTACCCCAGAATTTACCAGAAAGGCTCTGTGAGCCTAAAAAGAGAGATTTAGTGAAAGACACGTCAAGCTGACGGCATTCTGGTCCGACTCCTTTCTAATTGGCCTCATCTGTTCTGCTTATTTTTAGAACCATGACTGAACCTTAATTAAGAGCGACATTGCTTTGAGTAGATTGTGGCCTCGCTCTGTCGAAATCCTAATAGGCTTCTGAGTGCTTTACTTTTTCCTTCATCTCCTGCCTAATAGCTGGGCAGAGAGGCTGCAGCTGCGCGTTTGGATGTCTGGAAAACATCTCCTTGTCGTGCTCCCGCTCCTTTAGATGTGTCCATCTTGGAGACGGGACTGTCCCGGTGAGAATTCAGATGGTTGGGGCTGCTCTCTGTTGGTGCAGGTGCACACTCACCCTGGAAGGAGGGCACAGGTGAATTGCTGGGATCAGGATCTCTCAGTGTACAAAGATTCTGCTGCTGCATGCAGCAGGATAGGGCTCAGGACAGAGTGCCCCTGCCACGTGGGTTTTATGAGGTTAGAATTATCACCAGCTTGAAATCTTGACTGCTGTGAGCATGACGTCGTAAGGATGGGCAGCTGCCCTCTTGGCTTTCTCTCTTGTGACTCAGTGCCTGGGATCAGATCCAGAAGGCACAAGCTTTGCACTTGCATCCAAATCTTTCATTTCTTCTGTGGCAGGAGGGTCTCTGCTGCAGGGCCCCCATGCCTTTCCACCTCCCCAGGTGATGGACTATGCCATGGCTATCCCTTCCAGCTCCAGCAACCTCCCACACAGCCACCCGGCCGCACAGCTGCTGGGGGAAAGCACATCCGCAGGGACTGTGGTTGTGAGTGATGGCAGACTGGCCCTCTGGCCTTAGTTCTCCTCTCTGCCCCATCCCATCTTCCCTGGACACAGTAACACCAGCCACTCGTCAGAGCCATCCCCTTGGGTCATGGAGATGTGTCCTGGTGACCACTGCTCCTGCCTGGATCCCCAAGTGGATTCTGCTTTCCTTGGAAGGCTTTGCTGCCTTCATCTTCAGCATTCCTTGTCTCTGCTGAGGAGGGGTTTGGAGCTTATGGGGACAGAGAAAAATGAGCACGAGGTGAGTGGTACAAGAAGAATTGTTCACAGTTCTCTTTCCAGCCACCTGGATGATGTTTCTGACAGACGTGAGAATGATGAAAACAACTCCCTGCAAGCTCTGTGGGAATAGAAAAAGATGAGTTAACTGGGACATTGATGACCCTGAGTGGTTGGTTAATCAGCCGCAACATCCCTCTCTGGCTTTCACTCTTCAGCTTTGTAAGGATGTGGAGAAACACAAATGGCAGTTTGAAGAAGCTGGGTTGTTTGCTCTGGTTGAAGATGGGCCTTTTCACACTGAAGGATTTGCACTCCTGAAGGATGCTGAGCTTGAGGTGCTTTTGAACTTGCAGAGCACTCAGGTTGTGTGTGTACTCCAGAACTGGCAAGGAACAGTGTGTGAAGAACAGGAATCAGACTGAACACACTCTTCTGGATGTTTTTAGTTTGTAACCTTGAGAAAAAGATAACCTTTCAGCTATACTGTGAAGAAAGCCTCTGATGCTGATTCATTTGTGGAGTGAGTGCCAAAGTGTCTTTGTAAAGTTTTGTTCCTGTTTTGCATACAATATAAAAATAATCCTCAGAGATCACAGAGAAGAGCACACTCAGCTCCTCCTAATAAGAGAGAGCTGCAGAGCTGTTCCTGGTGAAGGACCTCCGAGATGGAAATGTGGTCCCTGGAGCCCAGACCATTCCCAGACTGTGCCAGGCTGCCACTGAGGAGCCTCTGCTGGACCAGGCACGTTTCCATCGACAAACACTGGGACCGCCATAGCAACGGGGAGCACCCAGGTAACAGCAGCTGCACGAGGTTAAAGAGTACCCCTTTGCCTTAGGTTTTCCAGTCTGCTGTGTGCACTGGCAGTATCTGGTCTGTAGTCTGTGTTACAGCCGCCATTTAGATGCCAGCCTTGCATCACATCTCACTGACTTCTCCAGGTGTCTTCGCTCCCAGGCATTTGTTGTGATGCCAGCCTGACCCGGATGCTCAGGTTATCTGATCACTGGAGGTGTCCATGAGGAACCAGGAGTGTCTTTTTTCCAGCCTTGGCATTTACAATGCAGGGATCACTTTGTCTATTATCTGAAGTGGAGAATTTTTCAGTAATAAGGTTGTCCTGACACCTTCACAAGTACAGTACAGAATATATGAAAGATGAAGTGGTGAGGTTGGTTTGTTATTGTTGCTGTTGTTATTACAGTTATGCGTTTCTAAATCCTACAGCCTCCTGAGCCAAAGTGTCAGCTGTTGCTTCTGGTTTTGTTGAAGGCAGCTTAGCTACACCAAAGTAACACCAGTTAAAGATCTAATGATTGATTTGTCTTCATTCGAGTCAGGTGTTAGCTGCTGCATTTGCAGGTTTTATCACTCAGCCAGTTTGGAATGAATCAGGATCTGCCACATTTCCAAGACGGGGTAGGTGTGGAAATAGTGCAAGGTTATCCCACACAGAGCTGGTATGTCTTCTGACTGAAATTCAGAGCTGTCCATATGTTGTATCATTACAAGGATATCAAACAAAAGGGTGTAAAATACCTGTGGCTCAGATGATTGGCTACACAGCTCCCTCGCAGTTTTTACTGATCAAACCAAGGGATAGCATGCTTTGCATGGGATCAGTCATTTTCCCAGGCCAAAAACTGATGCTGAAGGCGTCACCAAAGTACTCCCCCAAAGTACTTAAAGTCTTTCAATGTCTCAGTGGAAAAGGCAAGGATGTGGGTTATTCTTAATGAACAGTTTTGTCAACTTCCCATCTGGCAGTGTCCGGGTTCCTTGTTTTCTGGGCAAGGAGCTTAACAGAGGAGCTCTGTCTTAAACACACCTTTTACACATGTAAAGGTAAAATGGTGCTGAGTTCAGCTTGCCCTTTGCAGACCTCCAGTCCAGTTTTGCTTAAGACAGTCCTGTCACAACAGACATTAAAGGGAAAAGCATGTCCCTTTTTCTTCCTTCTTTTAGCAGATGCTGAGAAAATAACCAGCACTTCTGAAATGTGTATGGAAAAAATGCTGGAGAAATGGTTCTGCCTCTCACTCTCTGCCTATGCTTTTCCATGCTGTGGAACATCTGCGGGTGCTGATGTTAACTGGTACTAGGAAAGGAGCTGACCCTAAAAAGTATTTTTAGCCTTTTGCATTCACATACAATTTCTTTTCCCAATCTTAGGCAGTACTGGGAGAATACTCTCGCAGTGTCTGTGTTACGTCTGCCACGGGCATTTTAATCTATGTACTGATGTGTCCAGGACATGCTGTACTGTGAATTTTTCAGTGGGAACAAGACTAAAGAGGTGTCATATCCTCCTCTTGCATTTATTTAGTCAGAATTGTCCTGCAGACTGTCACATTTCAGTAGGACGCAGGTCCAGTGCTGCTCCTCGTTCTCCCAGGGAGAGAGTGAGAAGCTGTGGAAATGAGTGCTGGAGTAGGGGAGAGATCCCTCATGGAAAGCAGCAGGAGGATTAAGGACAAGCCCAAAGGCTGGGGCAAAGGAGAGTCTGTGTGGCCTCTTCAGGGGACTCGATCACTAATCCCCTGCTTTGACTTTCCATTGCACCACTCTGTGCTTTAAATAAAGTGTCAGTGGGTTTTTTTCCCTCAGGGCTGACAGACACAGGCCTTGGTGCTGGTGACTGAAGGCACGGGAGGGCAGCCGTGCTGTGCCATGCCTGGGGACACGCCCTGGGGACAGCTGCCTGGCTGGGTGGGATGCGAGGGACACATGTTGCTAGCCCTTGGCTGTCACGTCTCGTCCTGCATTTTTAGCAGCACCAAGGAGAGATCAAAAGTCCCTTTGCTGGCTTCCACCTCCTCGTGGCATTCGGTGATCCACTTGCGCAAATCCGAGCGGGAGCGTGGTGTGGGAATGTCAGGGATATTCATTCACACACGGTTACTGTGGGATTTGCTTGGAATGGATTCAAAAGTAGCAGTGCAACACAAATGAGCACAAGCACCTTTAAATGTTGGTGTTAAGTTCATGTCCATCTTCTTTGGGAGAGCTGGCCTGTTGCTGATGTGCAAACTCCTGCTTTCACCCAGGCGGAGTGAAACTCCAGGCCGACCTCACTCTTGGCATTCAACCAAACTCGTGGAGAACCAATCCGATCCCAGCATGATGCAAATATCTCAGGGTACGCTTGGCATCCCTTGGCATCAGTCCTACCACTCCAGGTAAGCACCACGCAGCTGTGGAGGGAAGGGAGGGGGCAAAGGTGTGGTGGGGAAATGGTACCAGTTGCCTCCATTGGACAGGCTTACAAACAGCCAGGGTTCAGATTAGAGTTAGGAAGGCTTCAGTTCCTGTTTGGTTTCCCTGATAAAGTGGCTGTGTTTTCCTCCCTGAGGCAATTAGCAGCTAGGAAATAAATTGCTTTAAAAATCCCCCTTCCTACAAAGATGGGAGCCCACTGTAAGGATGCTGATAGAGCTTTCTGTGGATTCCCCCATATGGAAACAAAGCATAGTTGTTTTCCCAGCAAAGGAAAAGAAATCCAAAGTCTGAATAAGCCTGTGGAAAAAAAAAAAAGGAAGAAAAGGGTGTAGGTAGCAGGGCCTGTCAGTGTAACGGAGCAGCCAGCAGCACATCAGCGGCAGTGCTCCCAGGATGAGGAGTTCAGGGAAGGATTTCCTGGCTTGGCAGTGGCTTTCTGCTGGAGTCAGCTCTATCATAACTGAATGTGCAGGGCAGCTTGAGGAGGGACGAGTTTAAATTCTGCCCTTGAAAGATTTTCCCTGGAAAGGCAGAAGGGTTTCAAACTCTCCATTATAGCTTCTGGGATTGAAACATCACTTTCTTCTACAGGCAAGACTGATCCTTGGCAGAGGAGAGGAAAGAGAAAAAAGAGCATTAAGAAAGTGAGGAGATGGTGGCAGAAAATAAAGTGTGTTGGTCTGTGGCCTCAGCACAGCTCATGCTGAAGCATACTCCTTTCCCACCAAGGGGCTTTGCTTCCCAGGCAGTTCCTGGCAGAGCCTTTGGCAGCATGGCTCTGTCTCCCGGGTGCTTGAGGAGGTGCACGGGGAACATCTAGTGGCCAGCTGGCTAGGGCTGTGCTGGGCATTGCCAGGGAGATGGTTATTTGAATCCAAAATAGAGTGGTGCATTTAAATGAGTAAACCAGCTTTGTCCTGAGATTTGCCATATCTCTTCCTGCCTGTGTTCCTCCGCATCTCTCTGCAGAGCTGCTGTGAGCAGGCTTCCTTCTGCCTTTCCTCATCCTTAGCAGCCTTCTCCCCTGTGTCTGTCCCTTGTCTGGGATATGATCTGGAGCCAGCTTCCAGCTCTGTACCTTGCCCTGCCACAGCCCATCCCTTCCTGCTGCTTCCCTGTGGCTCTGCCAGGACAGCACGTGTAGTTGCACAGGGAGCTAGAGAAAGTGGTACCTGAGGAAGGGAAGCTGGGAAGAGAGGAAAGAAAAGTGAAATCCTCAGGCTACACTCTCCACTGCTCAGTTATTTGCTTGAATTGGGAAGGGGAGATTAGCCAGGGCAGACTCCTCAGACATCTGTGATGTCCCCTTGTGAGATGTGAAAAAGGGGCTGGGACTGGCACAAAGAGCTCTCTTCCCACAGATAGAAAGATCTCTGAATACCCTTCTGTTTTGGTCGCTTCTCTGGTGTCTATGAGTCCTCTTAAGACACCTTAGAGGAAGTGCCAAGGTGCACCTGTACCTGCTGAGCTACATGAAGAGGTGGCAGTGCAGACTTCTTGGGAATTCTCAGACTGTTTCTATGGTTGCACCCCACTTTCCTCAGGGCACAGGCACATGCATCTCTCCTCTTCTTGTCAGCTTAGTTTTCTCGCAGCAAACAAACTGTCCTTGGGACAGCTGAATTTCCAGGAAGTCTGCCAGGGCATAGCCTTCATCTCCATAAAAAGAAATTGAATGGGGAAAAAAAGAAAGAGATTAGATTCCCCCCAGAATGCCCCTCATGCTCCTCTCCTCCTCGTTGGTGGCACTGGTGCTCATTCAGCTTTCCAAGGGCTTTGGATGGGTTTGCTGGGTGGGGTTGATCCTCCCTGGCTCCAGAGATGCACCGTCTTTCTGTCTGTATTTCCCTCCCACCCTTCTGTGGTAAATAAGAGCCATGTGTTGCAATGTCAAGCAGTTCCTCTTTGTGAACTGGGATGACTCCAAACAGGGGATGGAGCAAGGCCCAAATATGGGTTTTCATCTCAAAACTAAACATCTTGCTTCTGAGCTCACTTATAAGTTGTTGTGCCTCTCCTCTGCTGGTTCTCACTCTTCTCTCGCTGTCCCCCAGCTCCTCCACCAGCGATCTCTCTGCGTATGAGCATGGCTATCTGAGGAGGAGTCCCGATCAGTACAGCTCCCGGGGCAGCATGGAGAGCTTGGACCACTCCTCCCCTGCCTACCATCCGTGCCACCTGTCCCCGGCCAAATCCACCAACAGCATCGACCAGCTCTCCCACCTGCACAGCAAGAGAGACTCTGCCTACAGCTCCTTCTCCACCAACTCCAGCATCCCTGAGTACCCCGCGGCCCCGTCGGGCAAGGAGCCCTCGTGCTCCCCGGACAGCGCGCAGTCCCGCGGGGCGCCGCCGCAGGGGATGAGGCAGGCGGACATCCGCTACGTCAGGACGGTGTACGACGCCCAGCAGCGCGTCTCCCAGGAGTACGAGGTGAAGCCCTCGGCCCTGCTGCCCAGCAGCGACGCCCGGGCCTCCCTGGACGGCCGCAGCCACGGCAGGCTCCAGGCCTTTAGCCGGCACAACGCGGCCTCCTCCTGGGCACAGCCAGCCCAGGGCGCCTCGGACAGCAAGAGTCAGCCTCCCAAGGGACCTCCACTACCTCCCACTCGCAGCGACAGCTACGCAGCCATCAGGCACCATGAGAGGCCCGGGTCAGGCACCGGCCTTGAGCTGAACAAGCCTGGCCGGACCCAGCCGAAAGGGGCCTGGGCACCTCTCATCAGCTCCCTGTCCCAGGGGCCGCTGCTGAAACCGCCCTTCGGAGAAGGGCACCTGCACACCGTGGTGGAGAAGAGCCCGGAGAGCAGCCCCACCATGAAGCCCAAGCAGAGCTATTCCCAGGCAGCCCAGCCGGGACAGCCCCTGCTGCCCACCGGTGTTTACGCCGTTCCCTCCCCAGAGCCGCACTACGCCCAGGTGCCCCGGCCTTCCGCCAGCAGCACCGGGACACTTTACCCAGCTCTGGCCAAAGAAAGTGGGTACTCCCCAGCTCTCCCAGTCTCTTACGACAAGGCCGTAGCCGGCTTGGATGAGAATGGAAACCAAAGCACTACAAACAGGTCGACCATCTTCTACCAGCCCCCTGCCACTGAGAGAAAGCACGAAGCCAAACTCGTCCAGCAGAAACCTCCCAGCGCAGCAGGCCCGGAGCTCTGCCTGGCTGCATCGCGAAAGGAGGAGCTGTTACCCCTTTACAAGGCAGCACACAGCCACCGGGAGACCCCGGGTAGCACACAGGCATCCAAGCCCATTTTCCAGGCTCCACAATCCCAGCTGAGGGATGCTAGTGAGAGAAAAACCCATTACCAGCCCAAAGAGGATTGGACACCTGGATTCCAGGAGGACAAAAATGGCAACGCACAGGTAAACGAGAGAGACGCTGCTGCTCCCCATCCGTGGGGTTACAGCAAGGCCAAGCAGTATGGCTTCTCTTCCTTGCAGAACATCCCAGAGACCTCCAGGAGGCAAAGCAGCTCTGAGCTAAGGGAGACGCAATCAGGTGAGGGTTATTCCAACACCAAACTGTCCTTCCTGAACAGCAGCAGCAGAGAGGAGAAGGATCACAGGGAGCAGGGGCACAGACAGTGGAGCGACGTGGACCCACAGGCCTTCACAAGGCAGGAGGAGGAGGGCACGAGCGTGGCTCTGTTCCATGCTGCCGAGCCAAAGTGCAAAGAGCCCCCTGCTCCCCAGCTCCCGAAGACCTTGGATTTCGGGAGGAGCCGGCTCAGCTCTAGCAGCACCCAAAGCTTTCCCTACAGCAAACCAGAGGCTGGCAAGCCCCGCTGCTCGGTGCTGGAGAAGGTCAACAAGTTTGAGCAGCGGGAGCAGAGCACTCCCCGGCCCCAGAGCAGTGGCATTCCCAGCTTTGGCCAGCACTATGGGCCAAGCAGGACGAGCCAGCCCTCCAGCACAAGGTGCTCCATGCACAGCCCAGAGGACATGAGGAGCAAGCTGCCCAGTGAACCAGGCAGGGGCTCCAGCCCTTTTGTCAGGAACGGGAAGCTGGAAGAGGCTGACTGGCACCCCGTAGAGCTGCAGATGGTGAAGCAGGCAAGACCCAGTGAGTACTACAGCCTGTGTCCTGAAAACGAGTTGCAAATAAGGGCAGCTCATCTACCACGGAGTAAAAGCACATTCCAGCTGGGAGGCGAGCCTGAGAAGGAGATCCTCTGGAAGGACAGCATCCAGGATGTGCACGGGTCGCAGCTGGACACGTCATTTAACAGGGCCTACAGGAACAGCATTAAAGATGCCCAGTCCAGGGTGCTGAGGGCCACTTCCTTCCGTCGCATCAGCCCCCCGTTCGGGAGCACACCCAAGAGGCTGCCCCAGAGGCCTGCCTCGGCCCACGTGGGCCTGAGGAGCACGGCGGCATCCCCACACACCCCCAAGGAGAGGCACAGCATCACCCCCACGGAAGGCGGCTTCTCCGGCCTGGACTACACCAGGACGCAGCAGGTGCTGCGCATCGGGGGCCGGAAGCGGCTGACAGCGGAGCAGAAGAAGCGCTCCTACTCGGAGCCCGAGAAGATGAATGAGGTGGGCATCTCAGATGGGGAGCCGTCACCCTTCTCCTTCCAGAAGAAAAGCACCTATTTTGTCTTCCCTGAGAAGACGGTGGCCGACCGGCGCAAGATCTTTGAGAGGGATGGCAAAGCTTCCTCCACAGCCAGCTTGTCCAAGCCGGAGCTGAAGCAGCTCCAGCAGAATGCCCTGGCCGACTACATTGAGCGCAAAACGGGGCGACGGCCGTCCTCGCAGGACATCGGGCTGCTCCGGGAGCGCTCCCACAGCTCCTACCTGCAGCTGGGTGGCCCTGACAGCCAGAGCCTTTCCTCCGCCTCCAGCATGAATTCCCTCCAGGACCAGAACCTCTACCGCCGCAGAGAGTCCTTAGAGCGGATATCCAGGACAGGACGGATGTCTTCCACCCTTCCCCCTGGGCTGATGGACTACTTGGACACGAGTGGAGACGAGAAGGGGCCAGGGCGCCAGGACAGCCTGGTCACCAGTGGGCCCAAACCAGAGAGGTGCCGGGATTACAGACCCAGATCAGATCTTACCAAAGGCACTCAGACAGACCCGCTGGGCATGCAGGGCCAGCCTCGCTACAGGAAGCAGGAGCAGGTCTTTGAAACACCCTCCACCACGAGGAAATCCGGGAAATCTGTGTCTGTGGAAGACTTGCTGGATAGATACGACAATCAGCCAGTCCCTGTGCATGTGCGTTCCAGGTCGTCTCCCACAGCAGATAAGAAACACCAGGTATGTGGCAATGGGATCGTGTGCACCCATAAGCGGGACTTTCGGAACCCAGGAATGTGGGGGGATGTTGGAGAACAGGCTGATGTCCAGTCATGGCTAGAGACAGGCTCAGCACATGCTGAGGTGGTTTAGTGTACCTTGATTAAAAGATTGCTGGTGGGAGTCAGCTCTCTCCCTACTGGGCTGTGTCGGGGGTATCAGGGATGCTGGGATTTCAGTGCATATGCTGGTGTGTTCTTGCTGCTCCGGACACCCCAACTGAGGTGTCCTGTCCTTACCTGCCAGCAGCACCAGAGAAGCACTGAGCACCTTTCTGGTGGGGTGTTCCACTGAGGTGGTGATTTGCTGTTCTGCCTCAGCCCATTTTCCTGGTGCAAAGTAGAGAGGATTAGAGGCTGCTTGGAATTGCCCTGGCTCCCACTGTGCCTGACAGTGCTGGGAAGTGCTCAGCAGAGGCACCGCCAAATAACCATTATGTTTAGCCTCCAGCCCTGGAGGGAAACATCACGGAGAAAAGTGAACAGAGACCCTGGCCCTTCCATGTCCCCTGCTTGGTGGTTGGGAACATTACACTGACATCACAAATGGAGAATTCAACTGACTCTGATTATGGTAAACAGTAGAACCAGGCTAAATTCTTAAAGAACAACTGCCCAGGCCAGCTCTTCAGCTGGCTGAAATCTGTTCAGACCTATTTAGGCAACTGCAGCTGGTCAAGCCGCATGGATTTACAGCAGTGCTGGGTCTGCTGCCCCATCCCTGTTTGCATGCCAGGCTCCATTCATCATGCAGAGAGGGGGAAAACAACCCAAATGTGTGGACAGGCTCCTAGCCCCAAACAGGCTGAGTGTTTGGAGAGGCTCCCATACTTAGAGGGCAGCTGAGATCCAAGAAATCTCTTTCTACTTCTGCACTCACTTCTGGCCCAGAACAGTCCCTGAGCAACAAAATGGTCCTGAGTCAAGTGGCAGAGGAGGCTCTGGGCAGCATCTCACAAACGGGCCAGACTTGGGTTCAGGGAAGAAGCTGCCCTCCCAAACTCATTGTGTGCTTCAGTCTGCACATCCTCCCTCAGCAGCCCTCCGCTCTCACACCATGTCTTTAAATAGAGTGAATTAAAAAAGCATCTTCTGAATATCAAGTGACCGGAATGCACTTCCAGAACCACCCCGTCTCATCTCACCATCAGTATTTTTCCACCCCAGCCAGGCACCAGGCCCATCTGTGCCATTTTGTCACACTTACCCATCAGAGCAGCAACAAAAGCAGACATCCAGGATAGAAAAATCACCAAAGTGTACTTTTCCGTGACAGACTGGATGACAAGCAGCCCCAGTTCATTTTTCCTTGCCCAACTCTTTCAGGCAGGAGGTACAGGGCAGTTCCTGAGATCTTCATTTCCCCCTCCAGGCTCATGTGTAATTGTTCATATATTCAGCAGCTGAACCAGAGGTTCTGCCTGTTGGAAGCCAAGTTGAGGAAGAGGGTGAACAGCACTGCAGACCTGCTCACAGAGTCTTAATTCTGCTGCTGAAGAGGGATGAGCCCTCATGGCTGTTTCCCAGAGGGATTTAGCTGTAACCACCTGTAGAGCAAGGATTAGTTCCATAGGCAGCAAGGCACTTGTGAAAATCCTGTTCTGAAATTCCTAACTTGACTTCCAGCATATACACCAATGCACAGGGTTTGTTTGAAAGGGAAGTATATGTTGAAGTGCTTTCTTCATTAGTTTTGTTTCTGATCCATCTCCAGTGCAAACTCACAGTTATAAATGTGGGGGACAAAGCCAAACCAACAGGGTGGTTTTTTAAAAATTATTATTTATTAGATTTCTTTTGGCCTTTTTAGATTTTTTTGTGAGAAATGTTTATTTCCAGTTTAGCAGCAGACTCCTCTGCCTCACTCACTGTTCGTTTTTCAGGGCCTTGTCTACGGTGCTTAACGTTCCTTTCAGGCTGCACACAAATCATGTTGCACTGTCACTGCAGGAATTTGTTTAGAGATAGGAAGGAGTGGATACCCATGGGGAATGACTTGCTCTCAGGCTTTGGAAGGCATTCTCATCTGTGTTTTGGTATTTTGTTTTGCTTTCTGCTCGCTGCTGACACTGTCTTGGTACCGCAGGAGCTGCTGAGAAGGGAGAGCAGTGAATTCAGCCCCATGGTGAGGGATCCTTTCTACGTGGTCAGCGCAGGAGCCAGGTGGGTGTATGTCTGTGTGCCCTTTGTCACTGCAGGGCCAGCTCTGGCCATCCCCCTGCCAGCAGCACTTGTCATGGGTTGTCTAGAGCTAAGGCCTGCACAAACACAGTTCCAGATGTACTGTGCCCAGCAGACTCAGGAGGAGTTGCTACAAGCTTTTTCTTTCATTATAGCCATTAGTTTACTATCAAGTCCTCTTCATGTCATCTTGGAGCACATTTATGCAGCAAATTTCCACTTACATAACTTCTAGAATGTGTTTGATCTGCTGTCAGAACTCACACTGGATGCTATCACAGGTGAAGGATCCTAAAGGAACAAATACCTGTTTTTATCCACCCTAGGATGCTGCCTCCCCAAAAGCGAGGGGCTAAACCTGATCATACTCAGCTGGGAGCTGGCCTTTGGGCTGCTTCCCTTCATCCAAGCAGGATGTATTGCTCAGCAACAGGGGAGAGAGAGATGTTTTTAAAAATAGAAAAGCGTAAGCAAAAAACTCGGCGTCTTAGGACTTATGTAAGTCTCCACGTAGCCCCGGATTGTTTTGAAGTTAACGAGAACTGAAGTTGACCGTGCTGTATTTACATTTAAATAATAAATAGATGTTTGCCCTAAGCCCCGAGTGCCCAAACAGCTAACTCCCATTACAGTAAAAGCCATCAAGAGGGACTAAAAGCATTCTTCACAAAGGAGCTCTGTTCCTCACAAACTTGCAGTAAATGCCAGCTCTCTCTGTGGTCACAGTGGGAGTTAATACTGCTGTCTCCAAAGTTTTCTCCATGCAGCTCTGGGTCAGGGAGTGACAGCTGGAAGCAGAGGAAGGCTCCTATTCTGGCTGATTTTACTTCTGGCCATTTTTGCCCCTAAGAGCACATAAATGTTGTTTTAAAGGAACTCATTCTGCCTTCAGGCACATCCTTGTAGGATTATTTAAAACACCCATTTACTTTGATTTGGAATGACTTTTTCCCATGTTTTTTCCTAAGAGAACAATGCAGCTGTTTCAGTTCCTCCTGCCTCCCTTCTCTCCTAGAGATGGCATTTCATCCTGCTGCTCTATCACTACTTGTGGCTTCCTTTTAGTTTTTTCTTTCCCCAACCTATTTTCCAAGTAATAGGATTGAACACCCTGACTGAAAACAAGTTTATTGGGGCACGAAATGCAGGTTCCTCATTTTCATGCTTCACTGCACAAAAATTATTGGTTACTAACAGTTTTATGATGTTTGTGTAGCATAGGCATCCTGCATTTCTTCTGGGAGATGGGAGCTTTCTCTTCTTGCTCGGAACTGGATTTCCCAAAAGATAAAAGGATAGGAGAAGTGTTTGCCATGCACAGGCCCTTCAGGAAGGCCAGGCAGGCAGTAGGAACGATGTATCTAGGTTTCCTTGGGACACAGCTGCCCCGTGTCCTGGAGAAGAGACGGGACCCTCCCTACCACCTCTCATGCTCAAGGAGAAAAACGGTCAGATGGTTAAGTTAGGACAACCTTGGTCAGCAAGCACTTGGTCCGGTCACACATGCTCTTCCTCTGCTCCCCAGGTGTCACACAACACAGGGAACTGCTCTGCCAGTTTTGGAATCCACAGTTGCTTCCACAGTAGGCGAGATCTCTGAATTAGAGAATCACCATCTGGCATTCTCAACAAACACTGAGCATCTGAAAAGAATACACACTGCTACTGTCCAGGAACCACAGACAATACCAAGAGCAGCCTGTCTGGGAAGTTTCCCCACTCCCAGGCACAGGCTGCCAAATTCTATTCTCAGTCACACCAGAATAAAGCCGGAACGACCCATGTCTTTGACAGAGTCATTCTTAATTTGTACCAGTACATCTGAGAACAAATTTGGGGCCCAGCATCGCAGATTGGCAGTGTGAGGACTATTTGACAATCCATCTCAAGAACAGAAAATGCACTGGCAGTATAGCTTTTTTGTGTTTTACTGGTTTATGGTATGGCCTCGTGGTGGTCATTATTACTGTTCAGTTTGTTTTCCAGCTAAATAGCCAGGCAGGCAAATAGGTTTGGCACTGGATTCCAAGCAGGATCCTCAGTCCAAAGGCCAGACACTGTTTCTTAGGCTCACGTGAGAACTCCCTAAAAGAACTGGAAGGAATAATTCAATCTGCTGGCTTTGCAGCCTTAACATCCTCTTGCAGCTGGAATGTGTTGGCTTTGGTGTTGGTCACACCTGCCTGTCTGAGGGAGCTCTTTCTTCTAACAGGATTCCAAGGCTGCAAGAGCTTTTTTTAATTTTCTCTGTAGTCAAAATAGTGCATTTTTTGGCCTTGCTTTGTTCTTGGAGCCAGCTGAATCATTTTAATGGCACTTTTCCAAAAGGAACAGATAACATAATGGACTGTTTGGCCCATGGAGCTAAAAATCTTAAGATTACAAGCAGTTGAGAATGGGGTAGTAGATAATGTCAAATGGTGCATCTTGCAGCAGTTGCTACTGGCCCTATCTGTAACAAACAAAATTGAAAGCAGAGCAGGAAAGGAAGCCAGGCATTAGGTTTTCCTAATACTTTTTTCACTGCTGTGGTGCTTGCTACATGTGTGTGTGATGTAGCACACACTGGAAGTGATGGAAGATGGTAAGAGGGAGTGGATCCGGCTCAGGATTTTACTGCCAGTTTCAAAGCACAGCTGTACCTCGCCTAGACCAGCAGGCAGTGATGCTGGCCTCTGATAGGGTTGATAACTTGCCCATTAAAGAGGTGCACAATAAACTTTCCTGCTAACTGATTAGCTGTTAATCTTACCATGGTCTGTCTCTTGGTATTTAGGTCTTTCAGCAAGAAAGAAAGAAGCCACTCAGAGAAAATGGCATTCACAAGTTACTATCCCCATCCCCTCTGCAGCACCGAGGTTGTCGCCGGGCCCACCACGCTGGCTGAGAACCACAAACTCTCAGAACTTTCCAGGCCAGATTGCAGGACTTCTGCATTTTTCCCAGCCCAAACAGAGGCAAGGAGTCACTACCCTGAGCAAAAGCAAGGCTTTAAACCCGTGTTCCTTAACCTTACTCCTTCTGGGTCTGGCCACTCTTCCCCCAATACACCCGCCCAGGCTCCCTCAGACTTCCAGAACACAGGTGACAGCCAGGCTCCGAGACAGCACCATGCCAAACAAGAGGCCGTTCCCCCTGAGGGCAGTGGGAATGCTCAGGCACAGCCTTTGGATGCTGTCCAGGATAGATCCCCCGAGACTGCCACGGAAGAGATGATGTGGAGAAGGAAAGCCGGGCTGCTGCACAGGTCCCTCCCGCCCAAAGCAGCGTGGGCTCAGTCGCTCAAAGACAGCAGCTACACAAGGGCCGTGGTGTCTCCTCCGGCAGCCGGGCCCAAGCCCTCCCAGAGGTGGCAGTCCCTGCCCACACAGAGCAGCACTTCCTCCGACCCAGAGACTCCTTCTCCCCAGGGCATGACCCAGCTGCGGATCTCGGAGTCGGGGCTGCAGCTCACGCCCCCGCCATCGCTGCAGGACGAGGAGGATGATGAGGTGTTTGTCGCGCCTTCCCAGCCACCCTTCTCCCCGCCGCCGCCATCCCGTCCTCTTCCCGAGCTGAGCTCTTGCACTTCTGCCAACGGCACAGAGGAATTCCCACCTCCTCCCCCACCCATTGAGGGGAATGGGGCAGCTGGAGACAAATCCCCCCGGCTCCCAGAGGAGGCCAGCGTGAGGTAAGGGCGGGCTGGAGCGCGGCACTCGGGCAGTGCAGGGCCATATACAGTAAGATATGCAGGGCCGGGACAGGTGGGGCTGATCCCATGTGCCATGAGACCCCCAGCTGCCAGCTGGGCAGGGCACTTGCACATTGTCAGGGATCAGGGATGGACAGACAGACTCGCTGCCAGTCTGCCAAGAGCAGCCTCAAATGATGTGGCCAGAGCAGGATCCACCGGCAGGTGCACTGACAGGTGCTCCCCAAAACCCCAGGACAGGGAACTATGGGGCAACACTCCTGGGCTGGTTTTCCTTGCAGATTTCATTGCAGTTGCTTTTGACTCTGTCCAGCACAGAGCTGGAATGGCTGCTGGCTCCCTCCAGTTACTGGATTTTGAGAGACAGCTGTGAAAATCCATGAGGGGTTTTTCCAAACAGTTAGTATTTCTCAGAATATATTTTAGACCTGGCACAAAATAATGCTGTTATGAAACAGTGACCATCTGCCAAGAAATGACAACGCAAATATGTCACAGTCAGGCTGTATAGGGAAATTCTCCTGAAGGATAGGACTTTGGGCAAGGTGCCCAGGTGGTTTAACTCAGTACAGCTTCCCTCACTCCCAGGGACCTGCTCTGATATCCATTTGGGAAGAATCTGGCCGGGACTGTAGTAGTGATGGGCTTTTCCAACATGGCAAGGACAAATGGGTAGAGGCTGCTCAGGATGGCACTCCTGGGTGGGAAGGCACAATGTCCCCAGCCTGCCAGAGGAAAACAAAGTGACTTGTTGTTCACTAGTTCTTTCTGTGTTGGAAGAGCAATCCAGCAGTGTCCAGGATGAAGGGACAAAACAATTCTAGTGCCAGTGGCTTCACACTATATATCCTCCACATTGGAATGAGAAGCAAGATACAAAAAAAGGGAGAGAGAAGGAAAACTCATTTCTTGTAGGCCTTTACCTTGTGTCACAGTGGTCCTGGGTGGTAGGTTTCTCTTCATCTCACAGAATGTTTCTGTCCATAGCAGCTTCAAAAGCTTTCCCAAAGCCCTGCCCGAGAGGGAGACAACAGGGTTGGGCACCAGCACCGGTGAAAATAACTGGCCCCCCTTGCCAACCCCATCAAAGAGGACTGTCTCTCCATCTGCTGTGGATCAGCAGCACCAGTTCCCTGCTTCTTCTCAAGGACCTCAGAGCACTGACAGACAGCCCATAACTCAGCCTGAAGGCAATCCCAGAGAGCCAGCACTGGAAAATGCCAGCCTGGACTCTGGGATAACCAGCACAGCACCCCCAGTGAAGGCAAAGAAAAAGACCCCAGAGGATATTAAGTCAGAGGCTCTAGCAAAAGAAATTGTCCATAAAGACAAGTCTCTGGCTGATATCCTGGATCCAGATTCCAAAATGAAGACAACAATGGACTTGATGGAAGGGATTTTCCCCGGTGGAACCAGTTTGCTGAAGGAGAACAACATGAAGAGGAAGATGTCTCAGACACAAGCCAGCAGGACAGCAGTGGCGAATGACACGTAAGCACTGCTGGGCTGGGGTGAGGAGCTGGCACAGCTCCCTGCTCCCTTGCTTTTAAGGACAACCTGTGCCAAATTTTTCTGCATCTCTATAGGTGAGAGTGAGTTTTACAGTTCAGAGGTGTGAGGCCTAGCAAGGCATTTCCAAACAGCCTTTCCCATGACCTGGGCTCTGTGTTTGGGCTCTGAGCTCACCTCTCTGGGCTGTGTAGAAAATGACGCTGAGCTTGGGAATAGAGCAGGAAATGAAACATCCCTGGAGATATAACTGGATTTTGCTATCTGAGCCATAGTAATCTGAAGCAGTTCTGTCCAAAGTACAGGAACAGAGATATGAAAATAAAATCATGAAAATAATGGCAGGCACAGGGATAACAAGAGGCCAAATTCTGGAAGGAGGGATGAAGGGAGCTACTTATTACAAGATCAGCCCAAGTCACCCAGTGTGGGTTTTTTAAGACAGAGACTTCCAAGTGGCAGCTGGAGAACTGTCCAGAAGTCAGTTGTGCTGCATGATGCCAGGTAGGAGGGTCAGTCTGGCCACCTCTGGCCGAGCTATGCTGGCTAACCTTCAGCAAGGTAAATCCTGTGCAGAGCTGTGTCCAGTCACCTTTAAACCCAGTGGCTGTGCTGTGCTGGGACAGCAGCTGACACACACCCCCTGATGGCAGGAATCCACCTTGTCCTGCTGGCTGATAACACTGGAAAGGTACCAAAGAGGGAGTCCTGGAAAACCATGGATGTAAGCACTGGGAAAAGTCAGGTTCAGACTGAACTCTTCCTTTTTCTTCGCTGTGGTGTAGGAGAGAGGAAAAGGAAGCTCCTGTCACTCTGGTCACCTGTCCTGCTTACTACAGCGTTTCAGCACCCAAAGCAGAGCTGCTGAATAAAATCAAGGACTTGCCAGAAGAAGTAGGTGAGGAAGAGGAGCTGCTGGACATCAATGAGAAAAAGGTAAATTCAGCACACAGCACTGTTTGCTGCTCACATTCCTGAAATAATAATAAGCCCGAAAGTGTAGTGCCTTTCTATTTGATGTTAGCTTTTGGCAGCACCCAAAATTGCGTGGGAGCGATTAGGCCGCCTGTGAAGCTTCGTTAGAGTCACCCAAATTGTATAAGAGAGTTAATCTGAATTATTCACTGCAAATTGAGTACCAATCTTGCACCACCCTGAGGCAGGCCTGGATCATGCCAAATGCTCAGTGTACAGACTGTCAGGAGCAGTCCCTGTCCTGCAGCAAGGAAGGAAAAGGGAGAGGTGAAGCAATTTGTGCCAGGCCAGCTTGGGTTGGAAACAAGAACAGAGTCCAACTAGTGACCGCATTGAGAGCAGGAAATTTTTTCCCAGAATTGTCCTGTTCAGTGAAGTCAATTTACCCATTTCACCTGCTGTCTGCACTCACTGCATCTAAAGAAACACTGGCTACTCTTTTTCCCCCACAAGTTGTTTCTCTAACCCACTGCAAGCCACCTGCACCTCAGCGGCTCAGCACAACTTCCCTGTGATGGCTTGGAAGGGAGGAGAGCAGGCAGGAGGGAAGGACACATTTTCCTCTCTTACTGAGGCTACATTTCACTGCAGAATGGTCCCTGCCACTCTTGCTGGAGGCTTCCATGCTCTGCTTCCAGGGCTTTTGCAGGGCCTTCTAATTTGCCCCTGTGGTTGTCTCACATTCCTTACCTGGTAATTACAGACATGCTGCTGAGCTCCCAGATCCTAGGGGGCCACAGGCAGGTGTTTGTGGCCTGTCTGTGCCTCCCTTACACACCTCCTACCTTCCTGTCAAAAGCAGCCATGCCTGCCTCTAAGTCTAAACCATCCCACACTGCCATGGACAGAGTAGCACAGTCCAGATTTCATTTTCCATTCACCACCTCTTCTTTCTGTGGCCCCACACAGATTCTGGGCCTCAAATACACAGGTGGATCACTAACCAAAAGCATTTGCCCAAGGCCTTTGCCTGCTGCTTTCACCATCTGGCCCAAGCCACTGGTTGTGGAGCACCCAGCTCCAAAGGGATTGGCAGCTCCTGCCATGTCCATAGCATTCCTTGGAGGACAAGTCCCAGGCCTCACAGGTTACGTATGCATGGAAAGGCAGAAATAGATGGGAGTGATTAGGCCCAGACAGCACGATCTGGCCTGTTTGCTCATGGTCTGTGTGCAGGAACATTTGCACAGGGGTTACCTGAGAAGGCAGCTCCTCTGGGAGGTCACCTGGATAAACCTCATTTCCACTGTAAGTATGCAAAGGAGCTCTGTTGGCTGGCATTTGGGATCGCAGGAGAGTCACTGATTAATGAACACAAATGCAAGTCACAGGCCCCTCCAGCTCCCAGGCCTTCAGAACAAAGGGACCTCACTCCCAGGAACCCCACAGCCTCCTGCAAATCTCCTGGAGCAGGGAGGAACAGCTGCCAGTTCCCAGCAGCTCCATCTGCCTGAAAACTTGCCGAGGTTAATGCCAGACTTTGAGACCACGCCATGGAATCCTGCCATAGAGATTTCCCCATGGCACTGTAATCTTTGAACATGGATCCTTCCTTTTGCTCCTCAGGATTTGGTCCAGCAATCAACTGGTGAGGCTCTTTCTTTGGAAGGGGGCATTAGCATCATAGCCCCAGGGAAAGGCAAAGGTTGGGTTTTGTCTCTGGGTACTACTGAGGGAAGAATGCCCATGAAGGAGTTTTGGTTGACCCTTAGAAGGTGGGATTTAGTGCTACTTTTGCTTCCTCTCCCTCAAACTACTCTGCTAGCCAATGGAGGTCATTCCAGGGAGTGGATATTTGTTTTTGGGGAATATTACTGGCCTTTTGCTCAGCCTTTGCATGTGTGTGGCAGCTGAGAGCAGGCTGTAGTGCAGCCAAAGAACAGTGCACACCAAGTGTTCCCTCCAGCGGTGCCTGGCCATACAGTGCCATGTGCTCCCTGCTGCCAGAGCAACCTGGGAGCCCCACAGCCAGGCCACCCTGGGCATCAGGGCCAGCTCAGCGACCCCAGCCTGACCCGTGTTCGAAAATCCTTCCTCCTCTGAAGCAGACGGCCTCCTGCCTGGAATGACACTCAGTTGGGATGGAAGGAGGACTTTCTGAGAGAGTATTTTCAGGCCACCTTGTGGGTGACTTGTTTCATCCTGCGGTGTTTGTGTGGAGAGTAGAGGAACACACAGGTGTTTGTCCCTCAGCAGTGCCTGAACTGGAGACACTGAAAGTCCCCACCCCTTGTATGGAGAGCTTCTGCTGCTTGCTGTGCTCTCAGCTCCACGTAAATGGAAGCAGGAATTGCAAGCCCCAGGCCAGAGACTTGCTTTTGCATAAGTCTTTCCACTAAATCCTAACAGAAATTAGGATCTCCGGCACATGTGCAGCACTGCTGTTCCTGGAGTAACCGAACCCTGGGGGCCTCCTTTTCTTTGGCAGGGAAATAGGTGTCAGTGGTTTTTGCAAAATGGGTGTGTTCTGTGTTCAGACACTGAGTAAATCCAGAGCATCTTTGGTGGAGACTCTTCCTTGATGCCTCTGTGTGCGAAGCACTTGTTTAGTGCAGTTCAAGGCATTTCAGGCGGGGCGGGGCATGGAGAACACACGGGGGATGTGACTGCAGCACTTTCAGAGGTTTTGAAGAACATTCATCTGTAGGTAGCTGGGTATCAGAATACAGCATACCAAATTAAAGATCTCTTTTATAAATGTTCATTGAACAAATATATCCTCATGCAACCTGATGGGCTACTCGGGTTGTCTCCGAGGTGGGGAATTTCAGCATTTTCTCTCTTTCCTCCCTAATGTCTTCCTTGTCAGCCATTGCTGACCTGACCCTCCTCCTCAGGAACTGCAGCCATATCCTCTTGTTGTCATCACCCATATGAGCAGGGTGATGCTGGTAACAACCAGTGTGGCAATACTTCCCCTCCAACAGGCTGAGCTCATCGGGAGCCTGACCCACAAACTGGAAATCCTGAAGGAAGCCAAGGAGGGCCTGCTCGCAGACATTAAGATGAATAATGCTCTCGGAGAGGAGGTGGAGCTGTTGATCAGCACGCTGTGCAAACCCAACGAGTTTGACAAGTACAAGATGTTCATTGGCGATCTGGATAAGGTGGTCAACCTCCTGCTCTCCCTCTCGGGACGCCTGGCCCGCGTGGAGAACGTCCTGAGCAGCCTGGGGGACAATGCCAACAGCGAGGAGCGGGTACGTATGGGCACAGCCCTGGCCTGCTCGGGGTGTGGACCAGCAGCCACCACCATCACGGCCTTACAGCGACCTCCAGGGGCTGCCAGGAGGGCAGCACAGGGCTCTTGGTGCTTATGTAGGAGCAATACATTGTCCCTGGGAATCTTGATCCCCGTTGGTATAAATGGCTGAGATCCTGCAGCTTTTATCTGGACACACAGCAGCTGTGTTGGGGACAAACACATTTTAGCACCCTCGGGGTGGTTTTGAGACCAGGTTTTCCTGGTAGTTGTTGCTTTCAAGCGCGGTTTCCCGACTTCATTGGAGCACTTTGTGCCTCCCATTGGCAAGGATGTTCAGAGTCCGGGTCAGGGGGGTTTCATATTCACTCCACAATGAGGAATTCATCTTCCTCTCCGAGGCTTTTGACTGCACATCTGGGAGCTTAGCAGCCACCTCCGAAGGTGGCAGGCATGGTGCTGGGAGGAAGGAGAGGGGGGATCAGGGAGTGTGGTGCTGCAGGTACTGAGGGGCTCTCTCTGGTGTGCAGAGTTCACTGAACGAGAAGCGGAAGCTGCTGGCTGGCCAGCACGAAGACGCCCGGGAGCTAAAGGAAAACCTCGACCGTCGGGAACGGGTGGTCTTGGACATCCTGGGCAACTACCTCTCCGAGGAGCAGCTCCAGGACTACCAGCACTTTGTGAAGATGAAGTCCGCGCTCCTCATAGAGCAGCGAGAGCTCGACGACAAAATCAAACTGGGCCAGGAGCAGCTCAAGTGCCTGATGGAAAGTCTCCCCACGGACTTCACACCCAGGGATGCAGCAGCAGCAGCTGCCCTGTCTGCAGCACTTGCTACCTCCTCCGGAGTCGGTGGTAAAACACCTCCAGCAGTCTCTTCCTCACTCTAACCTGTCCCAGGTGGAGCTGGGGTACAGCCCTGCCCAAGTCCCTTTAATCCGAGTACTTGGCAGACGGTTCTCTTCAAAGACAATGGACAGAGACAGGTCTAAACTAAGATTTTAATGAAGGAAAAAAAAATTAGCAATAATAAAGGTTTTATCCTCCTTTCCTTCCACCTCTGCTTCCTGGAAACTTAAATCATTGTGGAGGGAAATCTCCTCCTGCCAGAGATGAGTAAGAATCTCACAGGAATTAAACACATGACCTTTAATAAAAAACATGACCTCTTCCCTCCCTTTTCTGCCTACCTGGCACCTCATTAAATAATGAAGGATCTAAGAATGAAGCCTTAAAAATAAAACCAACCCGTTTTACTGAACACTATTGATATTTATATTTTTTAAAGAACAAGACAGAATGTGTAAGTTTTTGTACATACTCTAATCAGTTACTTGATTCTACTTTGTTCTGTATGTAGAAAAGACGTTTAATTTTGTATTTTGTGAAGACCTTAACAAAAAGAGGGAACCCCAAAGATAGTCATGCAGTAGCTTGAAACATCTCATCGTGGTTTTGTTGCTGTTGTTGTGGTTGTTTTTTAATATAATAAAGGGCTACAAGAAGCAGCTTCACCCTGTTTCAACACATGCTAAAGATACCATTAAGTGGCCTTACAAAGCAGATTTTGGCCACGAAAATACAAATTTTTCCTCTTCTGGATCCTGTGATCCTCTGAGTCTGCAGTTCAAACATCTTTTATGGCAACCTGCATCTCAGGAGTCCAAGCTAGCATGAAGCAAGGAATTCACTGCAGGAGTGTGGGGGAGATTCTGTCTTTATTCTGAATACTCATAACTGTGGTCTATGTTTCTGTTGCAGCCTGAAAGATTTCCCTGAGGTGTGACAGGGATCTCTAGTGACATGATTTATAGGCCTGGGTTTGAGTAGAGTTTCAGGGAAACAGCGGGGGGAGCTGTTTCATTCCAATCAACGCATTTCATTTGCCCTGGAAAGAAATCCTACCCATTGCTGCAGCTTAGTTTATTTGATTTAAAAACAGTTTTGATTCAGATCCCTTTTTTTTCTTTTTTTTTTTCCAACCACCCTTCCATCTTACACTTACGAAAACAGTTCACAAAGACATGGTTGATCTGGGAGGTGTTTGTGCATTTTCCATTTAGTGAGTTCTTTCCTGAAAAATACAGGTCCTGCAGTTTATCCCCGGGTCAGGAAGAGGTTCCATCCAAAGAGGATCTGCCTGTTTGCTCCAGGAACTCACATGGCTTCAGGGGGAGCACCTCCAGCAAGTTTGGGGTGGATGAGGCAAGTCCTGTGAGTGCTCCCACAGTACACTGAAACATCAGCTAATGAGGCAGGTGATAAGTCACTGATGGTTTTATAACAGCTTATATTTTCAGGTAAGAAATGAGTTAAAGACCCTGTTTCTGTGGTAAGTGCAGAACTTTCTTTGCACAGTTTTGTTTAAAAATCACCCTCCTAACTGCGAGGTTTACTGAGTTTGGTAGAAGCATACCTTGAGATGTATTTAAAGGTAATTAAACATTAGCCAAGCCTGGAGATTTACTTCTCAGGCAAAAAGATTTACTTCTTTTACCTCTGGCAGAAAGGGAAGTGTATTCACTGCTCTTTATCCCACCTTGCTTTTCTCTTGTGGCTGTGAAACTAGAGGATAATGGAAACCCAGAATTCCTCACACTGATTACATGATTTCATGGGACAGGAATACTAGGGATAGAATTTTGGCCTTATTATCCAGTCCTTGTAAACTTTCTGGCACAAATCTGTATTTTGGTTCTGGCTGCATGAGGTTTTTAGATTTGCACCTGTATTGCAGTGGCTGCAGTGGAGAAAGACAACACACCAGATATAGTGAGCACGATCTGCCGTGCTACCCCTTCACCAAAATGCATCTCAGAGAAGGGGTTTTCAGCAGCCTGGCAATTTTTTTTTTTTTTTTTTTTGCTGAAAATGAGCTTTATTTTTATAACAGAAACATCTGTATGGGATATTGGAGTGGAATGCCCTCCATGCCACCCTGCCACAGGGATGCCAGCATGGCCTGTTTGCCAGCCTGGGTGGCCTCTGTCTATAGGTGGCAATGGGTGGGACTCCTTCCCAAGCCAGTTATGGTACCTGGGTCAAGCACCTTCTCCAGAGCTGCCTCCAGGTAAGTCATGGACTTACCTGTTGAAGGATCATGTGACAGCCACCTTCAGCTGGCTACAGGCACGGTGGGAAAGCACGGATCTCCCTCTGGTAGCTTGAGGAAAACCCTGGTAAGGACAAAGCAGTTACACTTGTGAGATGTGGTGCCAGTTCCAAGTAAAATCTCCTTGAACAAAAACAATTCCATCATGTTACATTTGCATGTTAGTTAGGAATAGCCTTCTTCCTGGGTCAGCATCCCTTAAATTATTATTTCCAGTCAAAGCAGGCCAGCTCTCAGTAAGGCCTCACGTGCTTTTAGCAACATGCATGTGGTACAAGGACCGGGAGATTCTAGTCATCCAACTTAAAATTGGCTTTTTTTTATCAGAGCCCTCGGGCAATTGACAGTCACAAGGAATTCACATCAGATGCTTTCCTCAAGACTAAATCTAGTAAAGAGTGTTTACATACCAGGGCCTGTTGGCTCTAAGTTTGCACACAAGATCTTTTATGAAGGTTGCCTATAAAATCAGTCAAACCCAGAGCACCTCAACAGTTTATGTGTCAGTTTATCCATCGCCTTCACAACTCAGCTGCTGTTGTGATTGTTTAGCCTGGTAATTAAGAGAAGCAAGTAAAGCACACTGGATAGCATTCCATACTCACTCCACATAAATCCTGTCCTTTGCAAAACAGGGAACAGAGCGAGCTTTTCATCAGAGAGCCCCTGCTTTAAATCTATGTGAGCAAACTGAGGCACACCTAGAGACCCCACTGCAGGTTTCTCCGTGCCTCATTCATCCATCCTCCGAGCCAGTGTTTGCATAAGAGTTGTTTATCCCTTTACACCTCTCCAGAGGGAATGTGTCCTGACCGTGGCACAGTGTTACGGCTTGGCTGTGTTCCCACAGGAGTGCTGCTCGTGCCTTTGCACACCAACCAAGTGTGGTGCAGCTCTGGTGTGTTACAGGGTTTTTCTACCCATGTGTTACTGAACAATCAGCCTTTGTGCTGTACAACTGCCTGTCTGTCTGTGGCCAGCCTCTGTGCAGCTTGGCCTGCATGAGTGCCAAAAATCACTGCAAAAATCTGCTTTCTTCTTGCTCCTTTCAAGATGTCAGGGGGATGGAGCCAGCCAGGCTGAGCACCCTCAGACAAACTTGAGAGGGGTGTCATTGTGGCCCTGCCTGCTTTGGGATTAGGAAAACGTCCTCGTTTTCCCTTACACCATATAGGAAACAGGGTACACGTGAGCCAGGCAGCTTTTTCCTCTGTGGTTTGCAGCCTGAGGCCACGGCCTTCTGCTACGGCTGCATTGAGAAGCAGGGTGACTTCCAGTGAAAAAATACAGCCATACTTCTAAAATTCTTGTTCATTTTAGCAGTAAATGAACTTACAGAACTGAAATGCAAAAGAAAAAAAAAAAAAAAACAAAAAACAAGGGCATAATTCAGCTGGGGAGGGTAAGAGCTGGTGAAAGTGTGCTGGGATACTGGGGAAGCTGCTCATGAGGTGCTTGTGCTTTTACTAAGGTAAAATAAAACTGCAATTTAAAAAAAGGGGGACAAAAAACCCCCACACACAAGAAAAGAAACAAGACACAAAGGATGCAATTGGAATATGAGAAGCCATGACAGGAGGTTTTGGGAGAGAAAGGGGGCCCTGAGCAGAAGCTTCTCATGGCTCTTCCCGCCAAAAATTTTGGCGGGAACCATTTTACCTCACACAGGGCCCCCCCCCACCCTCTGAGGGGGAGGCTGAGGGGAGCCCTGGCGGTGAGGGGCTCTGGACACCCAGCCCTCACCAACACCTCCAAAACGCCCCAAAAACCACAGCAGGGCTCAGTGCCCGCCCCTCCTGCTGTGTTTTTTTGGCAACCACCTGTGTGGCAATGAGGGGTAATGAGGGACGGCTGGGCTGGGGGCAGCCGGACGGGAGTCCACACCTGAGGCACTGCGGGAGGACGCACACCTCAGCCTGAAGCCCGCTGAGAAAAGGTGAGTAAAATATTATTTCGATGCGGTTTTTTTCTGTTTATGGGGCAGATGCCAGCATGTAGCTGGGTTGGAGGTTTAAGAGGGGGAAAACATCCCAGGTTGTTGGAAGGCAGGAGTGTCAGGTGTTTGGTTTCCAGAAGGAAGGAGCATGCTGGTCTGTGGGCATGGGCGGGTGCCCAAACCATGGCGGTCTCAGCGCGGCAGGACTCGCCCTCATCCCTCAGCTCCTGCCCACAGCCTGGACAGCACAGGGACAGGGTCCGTGCTCGTCTGACCCCAAGGACATCCCGCCGTGTGCCCAGGCCTCCATCACACCCTGGGAAAGGGGAATGGTCTGGTTATGGTTTCCTACGTGCTGCCCCAGAATTGCTACGAGGTAACGCAGCACACGGTTTGAGGCTGACTTGCTGAAGTGAGTGGGAAAGTTCCCTTTGGTATGTAAATGCTGGAAATGCGGCTGAGAGAGGGGGAGGTGAGGACACAAGGGAGGAACACGGCAGTCACCTCTCGCAGTGTTAACCTCGTCATTTTGTACTCGGGCTGTTGATGAATTTCATATGTGTATTGTTTAGAAGAAATTGTCAGGCAATTTGCTTGTAAATTCCACGGGAAGCGACCCTGCTGGCATCTCATGGCTCACAGAACCCGGGCTGCCCCTCAGCTTAGCAAGCACGCAGTTCCTGGCTGCACAGCGTCCTCTGACTGTCCTGTGAGGCTGTGACAATCAGTGTCACACGCAGGCTCGTGTAGCCACAGCCATTTGTGTGGCCTATTTCTGTCGAGTGAAGTTAAAGTGAACTGCTCAGGGAGAGGTTATTTTCTGAGAAGACAAAGCTGCTGGTCTGTCTTAGCCCTCACTGCTCTTCTAAGTCCTGCATGAGATCTTAATTGCTGTCCAATCTATTGCTTCCAAACTCATCTTTTTTTACCATTGGTTGTTCTCATCTTCCAAGGTGTGAGGTGAAAGCACACATTACTTAATCTGTGTTGGTGAAATCATTTAGGTTAGAAAAGACCCTTAAGGTCAAATGCAGGTGTTAACACCAGTAAAGCCACCACTGTGCCCCCAAGTGCCACATCTCCACCTTTCCTAAATACCTGCAGGCATGGTGACTCCACCGCTTTCCCTGGGCAGCCTGTTCCACTGAAGGAATTTCTCCTCACACCCCATTAAGTGGCTGTGGTATAATGTTATACCACAGCCTCAGAACTGTTTTGTAGGGGGTTTTGAGGTCTCATTTTCCCTCACCATGATGCTGTAAAGAAATAAAATGGCGACTGCCCACAGTGCAGGATTTAAATTCAAAAAAGAAAGAAAATCTGCACCTTTTGGCCACATTGTGGTGCTTTCTGCTTCTCCCCATGGCAAGCAGGGCTCAGGATTCTCCCTTCAGGAATCTCCTTCATGAATTCCCTTCATGGTTCAGGAGAGCACACTTGGCAGGGACAAGCTTGGCTTTCCCATTCACTGTGACCCTCTCATCTGTAGCAGGCCATGGAGTTCTGGCTTTCTCAAGGGCTGTAGCAGGAGACAAAGCCTTGTCACCACTCCAGGAGCCAGCCAGGGCACTCTGCATTTACTGGTGCTGCTTAGGGGAACACTATTATTTATAGCTCTTGGACACGGGAGAAGAGACTCAAGCAGCAGGAAATGCTGGCAAAGGGATGCTTCCTTCCTACCCTTTCTCCTGTTTTATGGTCTCCTGAGTGGTAACTGCCAGCGCTAAAAAGCAGGATGAAGCTAATTAATTCTTGTGGAAAGTCCAGGAGGGGGGTAGCCCCTGGGAAGGTGCTGTTTGTACCCTGAGCACCGCAGTCAGGAACACTTGTGGCTAACCTACCTGGCAGTCAGGACTGCCAGCTTAAGGGCAAAAAAATGGGATTAGCTTTCTTCTTGTCAGTTCTGAGACACACAGACATGACCTGACCAGGGCAGCCTGGAACAGACACACATGGAGAGCTGCAAGCTCTCCTATGTCCCTGTTACATCAGGGCCTTGTAATTTTTCAGTGTTGCACACCTGACTGAACTTTCCTTCAGCCAGGTAATATGACAAAGGGGGAAAATAAGACAAAAAGTGTTCTCTTTTGCCCAACTCCCCACCCCAAATATCCTCCAAAACACAAAACCCCCACAGTTTACTTGACAAGGCAAAGCACTAGCACAACTTGTCTCATCCTTTCCCTAATAAACACAGCGAAGCTTCTAAACACTCAGCCTCCTATGCCATAAATGATGCAGTAGATGCAGGACAGGAATGAAACCCTCCATTATCCATGCCCCTGTCCTGCAGCGCAGCCAGGCTCTGGCTGTCGCCCCTGGGGGTGCCCAGCTCCGAGCAGCTGCTGCAGTACAGGGTGGGACAGTGTTGCTGACATGAAGGCAGCCTGTCAGCCTTTCCATAAAAAGCCTGGGACGGCTGAAATACTCCACAGAGTGGTATTGCCCTACCCAAGCAGCTGGCTCAGCTGCTCAGCTGTTCAAGGAGCAGCTGGGCCTAGATTAGCCAACAGGGATCACGTTCCAACACTGGAACAGCATTTGGCTGAGAAGGCCTCACCTGCACAGGCTGTTACTGACTGAGCCACACCGGGCAGCAGAGTCACACAGCCGCAGAGACAACCTGTCCACGCTCCCAGTTCCTCACAGCACGCAGGACTTCCTTACTTTCCATCAGGTCCTGAAATGCCTCGGCAGTCCCTGTTCCAGCCCTGTCTTGGGTCAGCATGACCAGCAGGCTGTGGAGAAAGAGCAGTAGCAGACACACTCCAAGGCACTGCATGAGCTGAGAGGCTGTAAGCAAAAGAGACTCTTCACTAAGCTTCCTTCCCTTCTTTGTCTACCTAACTGCACTTAGTTGTGCTCAGTGCACTCTGGATTATATGTCCCTGGTAACTTTGTTGGACACAGCCCTTTAGCAGGGAAGCGTTCCAGACACTGCCCCATAGGCTGCCACAGGGTTTGTCACCAAACCTGATGTGTTGCTCAGCCCCTGACTTCATGGTCCTTCATCCTCTGTCTCTGGCAGTGTCAACAGCTCAAGCCGTGAGCAGCAGGGACAGCCTGGATTCTCTCAAGACCTCACTCCTAAGCTTTCTGTCAGGCTTCACCTTTCACATCTTTTCCCCAGCAAGTGCAGGGAGCCCAGCCTGTCTGCTCTTCCCTGCTCCTCAGGTACACCAGAGCCAGCCTGCAATGCACACAACTACTGAGCACATTCTGGGAAAGCAAAGCTCTTGGCAAGAGCACAAGCCATGCCCTGTGTTCCCTGTCAGTCCCCCATCCCCAGCAGGGTGCAGCATTTTGTGGTCAGAGATGGCACAGCGAACACCCAGCACCCACTTGCTGCTGGCTCAGAGTAGTCCTACACTTTAGAAACCAGACAGGGACTGCTCACCATAGCCAGCAAGGTGAATGGAGCAACTCCTGCTACAGCAGCTTCACTCAGTCATGCTTTGCCTGGCTCGCGTCTAACTCGGTACCAGCTGCAAGGCTGCAGTGTGAGGAGGAAAATGGCTGGATACACATCCCCTCCTTGCCCACCCCCCATAGCACATACAGGAGCAAGCAGATTAGAGCAGGAAACAGCAGAACAAGCAGCCATTGCAAGTTTGGGTTTATTTCACTACACGGGGAGCGAAAAACAAAACAAACCAAGCTATAGCTGTTAGCTGAACTTAATGGCTTTGACTTTGAAGTCACCCTCCACAGCCAGGTATTCAATTTTGTCCATGCCCAGCCGATTCGGGAACTTGAACTCTGCCTCAGGCAGCTTCACCGTTGCCTCGGTTTCATCGAAGGAGATGCACATCTGTAGAGAACCATGAGAAGGAAGGAATGAAGGCTGACACATCACAACAGCTCCCAGGCTTTGCTCAGTCTCCCCCACCTCCAGTCTGGGTGCAGGACAGGCGAGGTGGCTGCTGCTGCCAAGGCTGTGCTCAGCAGCTCAGCCTCCTCCCTGCCCAGCAGAGGCATGGAAAGGAGGAAGCTTCTGCAACTGTGGAATGAGACAGACCCAGTCTGAGTCTCACCTCAGTGCTGTTACTGCTCCCAGGTGCTTGGCTTCCAACAGGAGGCCAGAGCAGGGCACTCAACACATTTGAGCTGCTGGGAGCTGACTTAGCTTTAGCAGCCAGACTCTTCCCCTGTGGCTCGTTCCTCTTCTGCACCGCAGAGGCACAGGGCAGCATTAAAAAGCTGTGGCCCTGGCCCCTCAGTGCCAGGGCTTTGTACACGTCCCTGGGGCCTCACCTCAATCTTGTCACCGTGCTGGAAGGGGAAGTCAGCCTTCCTGTCCTCCTCCCCCCACATGCCATCCTCCTTGGAATTACACACGACGGTGTTGACATCCCCGTGACAGTCAAAGCGAGGGTTGAAGTGCAGCATGAGGGTGCTGCTGTCCTTCCCGACATTCACAGCAAACCTGGGGAGACAGAGCCAGTGCAAAGGGGGTGCCTGTGCAGCAGCTCCAGCTACCAGTGCCCACAAGCTGAACACAGCAGGAGCTCTGGCTTCCCCCAGTGCCACATCAATCCACTCACCACCTCACTCACCCTTTGGCATCAGACTGGATCTTCCCTTTGACCTTGATGCACTCACCAGGCTCAATGTCCAGCTGAGTAACAACCACTCCCTGCAGGGCCAAACCACAGGAGTTAGTCTATCTCAAGGCAAGGCTTCCAATCCTGCTTGGGCCAGGGCACAAAGCAGCTCAGGTAGACCCAAACATGAGCTCTGTGCTACAGGAAGGATTGAGTCAGGCCAGCTGCCTGTCCCAGTGGCCACTGGGGTCTCCCACTCCCCTAAGCAGCACAAGGTGACACAGAAGTGTGGTGGGTCACCCTGGCTGGATGCCAGGTACCCACCAAAGTCACTGTGTCACAACTGGATGGGGGAGAGATAATACAACAAAAGGCTCATGAGTTGAAACAAAGACAGGGAGAAGTCACTCACTGATTACTGTCACAGGCAAAACAAAGTCAACTTAGGGAAATTAACTGAATTTATTACCAATTAAAATCAGAGCAGGATAATGAGAAATAAAATAAGCTTGAAAAATCCCTTCTCCCCACTCCGTCCCTTCTTCCCAGGCTCCGCCTCCTCCCCCCTCAGTGGCACAAGGAGATATAAGGGGCTTATGGTCAGTTCATCCCAGGGTGTTTCTGCCACTGCTGAAGGACAGGAGTCTTGCCCTGCTCAGTGTGTGGGAGGCAGTCCTCCCCTCCAGTGTGAGTCCTCCATGTGAACTACAGCCCTTCACTAACTGCCCCAACATGGGTCCCTTTCCACGGGCTCACAGCCTTCTTCAGGCACCCTCCTGCTCCAGCACAGGGTCCTCCATGGGCTACAAGTGGATTTCTGCATCCCTGTTGACACTCATGGGCTGCAGAGGGACAGCTACCTCACCATGGCCTTCACAGCAGGCTGCAGGGTCTTATCACAGAGGCATTCCTGCCATTGCTGATGGGCTCAGCCTTGGCCAGCACTGTATCCATCCTGAAGCCTGCTGGCCTTGGACATGGGGGAAGCTTCTGGCAGCTTCTCACAGAAGCCACCCTGCTTAGCCCCCCCCCAGCTACCAAGACCTGGCCACACAAGCCCAGTGCCAGAGGTGATGCACCAGTTGCTACAGGAGCAACTGAGCTCTGCTTAACCGTGTGCCAGGTCAGGGAGGGAGGCCACTCTCAAATCTGTTTGTTTGGGCACTGCCCCGCAGCCCCCTCATGCTGTCCTTGCCCTCGTGCCTGCTCCCTGCTCTGCCCACACACAGACTGCCGAGGTCAGGGTTCCTCGAGTCACTAAACTGCTCATCCCCACGGCACTAACTCCGGCTCTGGAATGCAGCCTCTGCGCCCGGAGGGGTCTTTCGAGGAAAGGAGAGCTGCGGGGCGGGGGGCTAGAATACACTGCGCGCCTGCTTTCTTCTCCTGTTGCATTGAGTTAACCCACTCCTGTACCCAAGAGACATTTTCCCAGAAGGAAAATACACAGCTTAAGGCAAAAAGTATAAAGGGTTTTGAAACTGTAGAGTTGCAAATGGACCCAACCCTTTAGAGTACTTGAGAATATAAACATTGCTCAGCTTCCCCACGTAGATAACATGCTAAAGAAGAGGATAAGAAATACGGCTGGTCAGCCCTAACTATTCCTCCCACAGCCATCTATCAGCCTTGCACTTCCTCCCAGCTAATCCTTTTCTCCTCCTACCTCTGGCACCAGGCCCAAAACCCACAGGCAGCCCAGCCTTAGTCCCAGTGCTGCTTGGCACACCACCCCATCTCTCAGGCGGCACTCACTTTCTCCATGCTGCAGACACCAGCCCCGGCAGGCAGCACACCCGCGAGCCCTTCTCCACAGCACGGAGTGACGCAGCGCTGAGCTCCAGCAGCTGAACGCACTGGGGGAGGCCCATCACATGATTGGAGGGGAGGGCGAAGAAGGGGATTGACTGATCAATCGCAGCTGTGGGGCTGGAGTTTCCCAGCCATTTACAGGGGGCAGCGGGAGATCTCTACTGATACTGTTCTTTGCGGGAGGCTTGTGTATGATTTTAAGAACCAGTAATTGTTTGCTTTGCGTGATCCTAGAAATCTTTGCTGTAAGCTTTCCGAGCTGCTATGCAGCGTTTGTTGGCTCCGATCCCGGGAGCCGGTGTGGCTCTGTGCTAGGAGCGAGGTGGCTGCTTTTTGTTCGGCGATCTCTGTCTAAAATCAGGGTTGGGAGTCCTCGTGTTACTGCCGCAAAGTGGTTGCCTCTGTGGATAGGGGTGTCTGTGCTCGCCCAGCCCAGCCTCGTGCCTGCAAGGAGCCTGGACTGGCGGGAGACCCTGGCTACAAGTCCTTTTAAGTTCATTTAACTGCTCGCAGTTAAATGAAAGCCGAAGGTTTGGTACAGCCCATGTCAGCATTTGAAAAGTGCCTAAGAGGTTAAGAGTGGTGGTGTGGGGCTCTAAGTAAATGTGAGAATTCAGGCTGCGGCTTTTGAAAAGTATCGCGATCTCGCTGGTTCTATTCCAGTTGCAAAGGGCTCCGGAGGGAAAAGAGAAATGCTTAGTTAGAGGAGGAAGAGGCCGGGCAGGGCTGTGTGCAGCCGGCAGGACGGGAGAGGAGGCTGCTATCCCAAAGAGTGCCCAGCGCCTCCTATTCCCTTCCCTGTGCCCCCGAAAAGCAGTGAGCATAAACTGCCCCGAGGGTCTTTGCAGGGCAGGGAGGTGAAGGTGGAGCGGCTGCAGTGCTTTGTGGGGCTGTATCACTCGATCGGCTTGAACCTTTGCGTGGGCATTAGCAGGATCCTCGGGCCTCCGTGCCTCAGTTTCCCTCATGCCCGAAGTGATGCTAATGACACGCAGCTTCCCAGTCCTGCCTGTAAACCCGCTGGCTGAGCCGTGGCCAGCCTGCGAGGTACCTATCTGCAGGTCACTTTGCAAGTGCTGCACAGGGCATCTCACATCGAAGTGCAGGAATTTATGGCTGGGTTGTGGTGGGAAACACGCTGCCCTGCAGGAGGCTGCTGGAACTTCATTAGAGCTGTTACAGGAACAGCATCCTGACTCCTGATGCCATCCTTTGCCCCAGATATCCCCCACACTCATTTCAGAACATTCCCGTGGCATTTCAGCAAAGCTGAGCTGCGTTTGAACTAAAATGTCACAAGCTCAGATTGCAGCCCTGTGACTGGGGTGCATAAAAGAAGGCAAAATGCTGACTGAAAGCACTGTAGGGAAAATCCCGCACAGGCTCTCACCTCCAGCTAACTCCCTGGCCATCCTATGTGCACACAGGAGCCATACTTAAGTCAGGAGTTGGCTGTGGAAGCAGAGTTGGTGCAGGTAGCAAATGCCACTGAGAGCAGGCCCCCTCCACGGAGAGTTTGGAAAAATCCCAACTAATTCCACCTTAAGTTAGTCCCATTCTGCAGAGATCACGTGTTAGAGACAGGCTTTAGGCGCCTGCTCTCCGCGCCTGAGTTACTGTGCAGTTGTTCCCCTGGTTGCTGGCACGTGTGAGGGGTTCAGCAAATTCTGTTTGGCTGGCTGGGTTTGTGTATTTGTTTTTGGTTCAGGTCTGTGAAATCCCTGGAGACTTCTCTCCTCTTTTCAGTGCTGGGCCCTCTGACCCCCAAAATGCACGTTTCATGTGAGCTGCTCTTCTGGCCTGAAGTTTCCTCCTCTGACCCTTCAGACAGTGAATTACCTTTCTAATAACACACGGAGACTGCACTGTTTGTGTTCCCTGAGTGCTCTGCACTGGCAACCTGGTTGGTTTAGCAGCAAACCCTTTGGTCTTTAGATTTAACACACTGCTTATTGTGAGCCCTGTGAAATCAGCAAGGTGTTTATTCTGAGGCTACAATGCTGAGTTGCCCCACTGTCCTGCATTTTTTCCTAGGGATTAAGTGGGAGAAGAGTAGGGGACGTAGTGGGTGTCCTTCTGTTTCAGAGGGCTGGTAAAGGAAGGCAGGCTGCAAAGCAGGGCCACACTGGCCAATCCCACCCCATCAGGGATGATTCCAGCCTCCCTACACAACGTGAGGCAAAGCACACCTTGCACTCCCACAGGGAGGGACTCTATGCACTCACAGCAGGCAGGCAGGCAGAGGATTAGGGTGTGAATCAAAGGCCGGGAGAGAGAGAGGCACTGCCCTATGCAAACCCCTCTCACACCCTGGGCCCAGCAGGGGATGCTCTGAGAAGAAACCCTGGGAGAGGAGCCCATGTGAGCCTTATCTGGGTTGTTCCAAGGGACAGCAGTAAATACAGGCTCTGAGAGAGAGTAGCTGGGGCACACACAGTGCAAGTGTTCCCATTTCAGGTGTTACAGCTCTCTACATGCTTTTGAGGAAGAGTATTGCACCCACTGGCAGCTATGGCAGAAACTGGGAGAGAGGAGTCATCTCCTGCTCATCCACAGGTGATGCACGGAGGAATTTTTGCCTATGGGGAAAATTAGGGTTGGCCTCCCAGTGCCTGGCCTTGCAGGCTTGCTTGTGGAGACAGGGTCCTGCCCAGCACCAGGTCCCCAGCCCAAACTCTTCATTCGCCTCTGGCTTTGCGCAGGTTGAAGGCAGACAACTGGCCAGTCTGATTTTCTTGTAACTCCCTAGAAACGTCCCGCATTTGCTTCGGAAGCAAAGGGTGCAGCATGCTGAGTGTTACTCCTTTTAATATCCTGCGAGGAAAAATACACCCTAGCCATTGTCAAAGTCGTATCCCTGGCTAGTCACTGCTGTCATTAGAAATGGCTTTCCCTTGGTTTGGGAAGGTCTGAGGATACACCCTGCTGCTGGCTAGCTCAAGGATCAGGGTACACCGTGTCCTGTGTGACACAGGGTGCAGCAGCCTGCTGGCTCTGCAGTCCCTGTGCCTGGTTTGTCTGGCACTGAAGCCACACCCACTGGTGGTTGGTGGTGCTGCACATCCCGAGTCGCTCATGGCTACAGCTGAGAAACAGGCCCCCATTCTCGCAGAAAAAGGGAGTAGAGGTTTCTCCTCCTTTGGGGAAGGCATCCAGCCCCGGGGCCGGCACAGCAGTTATGTCACCCTGGGAGGGCACCACTGCTTCAGCCAATGCCCCTCAATTAGTTACACTGACTGGGCAGGGAGAAGAGCTGCTCCAATCCAAGGATTGTACTGTAATTGTCAAATAATTACAAGAGAAGCCCCTCACCTTTTCCTACTCTGAGAGAAAGCTTATAGTTTGCTTTAAGTTAGGGTTTGTTTTTTCACTTTCTTTAGGGAAGATTTGTTCTCATCTCTGTAAGTTCATTCTCAGTTCATCAGGCAAAAGCTGCATCTTTCTCTCACGCCGTCTTTAGGGAATATTTGTCTCAGTACTGTCTGAATGGGATTCTGTTCTCAGCAATAGCCCCCGGTTACTCTTAAAACCTAAATATTATTCTGTTACAACATAATAGATATATACATTGTATTTCTATATACACTCACAGGCTGTTGTCTCTCTCTTGGAATATCTGGGGATTTTAACTTTAGCAATCCTCTGCTTCTGCTGTTCAAGTGTCTGGTTCTCTCTGTTGCTACCATAGCACATTAGTTTGTTTATCTCATCTGAGATATTTCTGCCTTTTTGCTTGGGTAGTCATGACCCCTTGAAGAGATGAGTTGCATACAGTTTCCCTGGGCCCTTCTGAAGAGCTGGCTAGAGCAATGCTCACACCACCATGATACGTTCCAGCTCCCTGCTCTCTGTGCGGGAGACTCTAGGGCTCAGCTGGATACTGTGGAGGAATAGAGCCAGACTCCCTGAAGAAACTTCATCCTGCTCATGAAAGACAAAGTGACTCAGGAGCCCCAGTCCACTGTGGCAGGAGGGTGAGAGGCCCTCCCAGAGCCTGCCAGCACTCAGGCTCCCAAAGCACTGCCTCAGAGGGAAGTTTGTGCCAGGAAGGTCCAGTCTGCACTGGATGCCAGCTGGGGTTGCATGGCCACATGTCACTACAGCGTTTTTATCCCTGAGGGCTTCCTGATTTCAGCTTTCCCTACATTAAAAGGGAAGCACCTCTATTCCAGGTTAATTATAAATGAAGTTAATTATAAAGAACTTCTTGCACTATCTCAAAGTGATGAAAGGAGTTGGCTGATTGTGTCACTGGAATTTAAAGTATGTCTCCTCATTTTATTTCCCTCATTAACACTGACCCAAGCTGACAGTCCATGTGTTTCTCTCATCTCTCAGTGGATTAGATTTAACTAGAGCAAATAGTTAACTACCCAGGAGAACTAGGCCTTTGTTTTGTTGGACTCACTTCACTTTGGCGCCTCCCTCCTTAACCTTTTAAGTTTGCAGGTGGCAAACACAGCACCTCAGAGTTTACTGCCTCATCTCAAAGGAGTTGTTTGCATTTGTTCCTCACTGGATGTCCCTGCTACTCTAAAATTAAGAATCCAGGTCCATCTTTCCCTCCTCTTTGCAGGTCACCAGAGGTCTTAGTCAAGCAGCTGTTGCAGTGGGAACTCCTAGCAGAGCCCCTGGGTTACTGACCCTTGAAGTTTCCTCTAGGTCTGTAAACTTTTGCAGCTTTAAGTACTCGTTTTTCTTAGCAGCACAGTTGTTTACTTTACATCTGTGACCGCACTGCAAACTTCTGCAACAGGGAACAGACCCTGGAACACTTTTCACCGGGATGTAGCAGCAGGATAGGAGCACTTCCCAAGCCTTAGTTATTCCTGTGGTCTAGCCCCAGACAATCTGGGTTTGATTTGCACCTCGTCATCAGCTGCAAGGGGACTTGTGTGGAGGCTGAAGATGGGGACCTATGGGTTTTCCTATCCCTAAACCACTGAATAAAAGTTGTTCAGGTCTTGAAGGTGTCCACATGGTGGACAGGAGGTAAGGAGAGCTAAAAGGGAGTGCACCTGCATTGCCCTCCACAGGGTAACTCTAGCAGTATAGAGCTGGTTAGCTGGGTCTGGAACCTATGTGAGTGAAACAAGCTCTCAATGAAAAAGGATCATTACTGGAGCAAACCTTCTGGGCAGCTTTCATCTTGAACTGGGGCGTCTGCACCAGGCTGGGGTTCTAGCCTTTGTTTTGTTTCCTTTTCATAAATCAGCTTTTATCATATTGTGCTATCCATAAAGTTAAAGCTCCTGGCATTTTGCCAAGTAACCTGGGATGCTCCTCTGAAAGATTTGCCCCATTCCAGGCCACAGGACTGGATCTGTGTTGTCACAGTAGACACATCTAGGACACAGTAGACACATCTGTTGATCCTTTTATGTTTTCTCCTTAGAGCTGTAAGGCTTGATTTTCCTTGTGTCACTCTGATTTTGCAAAACCTGCAAGGCTGAGGCTTCCCTTGTACTGAAAGACTGTGAAGCAGTTTCCTGTTTTGGGGCTTTGCTCTAATCAGTGGAGGAAAAGCCCTCTTGGTGACTTTGGACAGGGTGGGACCAGTGTCCACAAAAGCATTTCAGCAACCTTAGGCTGGGCTGATTTAGAAGAGCTCTCTTCTAGCCTGACATAGCACATACGGCATGCCAGGATGCCTTAGAAACTCAAGCCATCTGGAGTTCTTTCCCGCAAAAACATGTGTGTGCCAGAATTGGTCTCCTTTGAGCCACCCACAGTGAGAAGGGATTGAATTTAAGCTGGCTCAAGTTTCTTGAATTCAATTTTAGGCAAGAGAAAATTGTCGGCAAGTATTTGGAAAATGCCTTGGGAAGAAGATGCTGATTAAGAATGTAACAATGTCTGAAGGAACATTAACAGTGTCCATTTGGAACCACAAGACACTGAAGAGCCTTCAAAATGATAGGTGGGGTGAAGTGCCTTCCCTTTCTTACCACCTTCTCCCCCAGTGATTTGTCAGCCAGATTTAGGGCTTACCCGAAATGAGTCGTGAGTCATGAGGACTCCCTTAGTTCACAAAATATCTCTGAATTTCTCTGGCTGTTGAGCTGCAATAAACAGCAAAACACTCGGGTTTAAGACCAAAGTGCTTTTATACAGCAGCTGTAAAAAGTATCAAGAGCAGGCAGGCCATCTGATTGTTTCCCATTATTCATGACAGGCCATTTCACAGGGTGGCATCTCATCTGATAGGTAAAGAGGAAAGGCTCAGTTAGAAATACTCACCTGCGTACACAAATTTGGGAATACATTTAAACATGGCAGATCAGTAAGTTCTACTGGAAAGCAAGAGCACCATTCCCAAGCACCGTGGGCAGATCAAAAACCCTGTTCCTAAACCCCCGGAGGCTGTGGTGATCCTGGTTGGATTCATAAAAGGATTCTGGCCCCAGTGCAGTGAAATGAGGCAGTGGTTCAGAGCCCTGAGGACTGCAGGATGCAAGGGAAAGGGAGGGCAAACAGGATTTGTCACCCTGACAGGAAGGGTCGGGAGAGTGTGAGGGATGGCAAAGGCCTCAGGCCTAGGGCTGCACCCTTAGTCCCACGAAGAGCACAAACCCAGCTGGCTGCCCCAGTGCAGCCACCACCGCAGCAGCCTGCAGAGGTGGCAGACCCCACTGAGGCTCTGCCCTGCCATGGAAATGATAGTCTGCAGCAGGGCGTGCCCAGCCCCAGAGAAGGAGCAGCCTGGAAGCTGGGCTGCACGGAGTGCCACAGCGCCTGCAGCGCCTCCTCAGCCCAAGGACAGGCGAGGAGCACAGCATGCCTGCCAGAGTCTGCAAGATACCAAAATCCAAGGGAAGTACCACTGCATCCGCCCTCCCCTTTGGCCACAGGCAGGAGTAGGACTTGCCAGATGGACATACAGATCTGTGGCTGACTGCTGCTCGTCTCCAGCACAGACCACCCAGCAGCTAAGAAGTCACCCAACATTAAATCTATAGGCAGCCACTATGAGGAATAGCAACCTTGCGCTTCTTGTGAGGCAGCAACAAGAAACCAAGGAGAGGGCAGAGTTGCAAGATCTTTGCTTGAATAATCTACTTGGTATTTATAAAGCAAAGAGACGAAGAATCTAAATCACATGCAAATAACTCCCAAACTCAAGCAACTGCATTTCCCTAAAGCATGCCACTCAGCGTATGACCAAACCAGTTCTAGTGTTTATGCAAAGAAAAATGTGCAACTTCTCTTGACTATGCCCATCTGTGCATCTTAACCTGCAGGCAAGACTGCTGGGCTTAGTGACCTCCTGGAGATGGTATTTATTAAAGCCGCTTGCCTGGAAGCCTCCCTGCCTTAGCAAGAGCATTTCATTCCTCTTTTTTCCCTCTAAAACACTCACACCACGTCTTGTCAATGAGATGTACAGCTCTGTCTGGTGCCATGCAATGGCTCGTCTTTTGTGGAAGCAGATGTGTTTTGATATATACATACCCTGTGTTGTGAAACAGTGCTGCTCATGCCCCCTCTCCAGGAACCGGTCTTGATGTGTAGGGATTTCTGATGGGTTATGTCAGATTCCTGTGCTTGTTGTGAGCTCACATCTCCTCCTTGCTTTTGCCTGTGGACTGTAGTGACCAGGACTCAAATGGGGAGAACCCATATAAGTTAACAGCCTTGTGGCTTATAAACCTCCTGCAAAAAGAGTCAGGCTTTACATTCTTTGTCACTCAAGCAGAGCTGGAAACTCAGGTTAAGTATTTTAATACAAGGAAGGAAAAGAGCAAGATTATTTCTTAATGCGTTGGACTGTTTTATACACGTTTTCTTATGTAAGAGTTAATCTCCTCCAGTGTTTGCATTTTATACTCTTCAGTAATATTCAGCATGTGCCCAGCAGAGGTCTTCCTGCCTTCGGGGTGAGTTGATGCCACTTGGCTCGAGCACAGACACTGGTAAGGGACCCAGCCTCACTCAGACACAGGAGGCAGTGCAACTTTGGAGTCAAACCGGGGTCACAGCACAGAGTCCCACCTTGGTTACCCAGCCTGTGTACATGGGCTGAACCAGGGGCGCTGGCATGGCCAGGCAGGGATATGAAGCAATCCACAGTGACAGGTAGGCTTTCCCTTGGCTCAAGTCACAGGGAGAGTCCAGAGCTGCAGGAGTGGAACCCTGTGATGGTGCAGGGGAGGGACTGCTGCTGTCCCCAAGCTTGGCACAGCCTGCACCAAAGCTCTGCAGGCTGCAAGTGAGCAGCAGTGTTTGCTTCTCCCTTGGCCCCACTGTCTTCCCTGGCCACTAGCAGGCTTGCAAACAGCCTGGCTCTGAGGACAAACCCTGCCCTCATCCTTATCAGCTCCCCTTCTTGTCAACTCCCCATGTTGTTCTAGGGTCACTTTAGATACCATCACCGGGCAGCGTGAGAACCACTGGGCAGATACGGAGGGTGCAATGTTTGTGGATGGAGGGAGCACAGCTCTGCATCCCTGTAGCAACGACACTCCCCATTAAGGCCTGGGAGGTACTTCTTGTCCTCTCTGGAAAGGAGGCTCAAGACCTTCCCATTTCCCTCAAACATTCTCTGCTGTTTACCAGTGGCATGCAACTCCCAGGTGGACTTTGGACAACCTGCAGTAACACCTGCCCCGTGCTTGGCTGTGCAAAGCTATTTGTTCCCTACAGAATTACTATGGGACTCCAGGTCTGACACGCACACTGATTCAAATTCTTCTAATTCCCACTTCCACTGAAATACTCTGGACTTCATTAAAGTCTATAAAACACCTCTTCTGGTATCAAATTCATCAGAACATTCCTTCACTCTAGAGCTGTGACTCAGGGAGGCCAAAAGAAAACACTTAAACCAAGAACTCTCTTTACAGAGGCCCTGGAGCAAGGGGGAAGAAGGATTTTGGTCCTTGCTTGCCATGGCAGCATTAGCAATGCAAACTGAGGCCAGTCCACGCAGACTGACATGCTTGTGTGAGGACCTTGCCAATAGTTTTGATGGGTGTTTCCTTCACAGAAACTAGGACTTTTAAACAATTAATTTTAAATAGCTTGTGACTTTTGAGCACATGGAGCATGGCTGCCTATGAAATACTATCACACTGCAACGAAAGCACCCAAAATCTTTATCAGACCCATCTGCCATGAGCAGTTTTGTGCTCTCCTCCAGTACTATTGGTGCTAAAATAACTTAAGAACCATGTAAAGATATATTTCACAAACAGATTTTAGGTCGCTTATATTTTATGACAGGCTGTACAGTAAGGAACTCCTGATAGGTATGAGGAGCTTATGTGTCTTTGCTGAAATCCAATCCACATATAAAATACCATGAGCCTTGGGCTTATTTCAATCATCCAAAAGGTAGTTTGCTCTTCCAGGTCAAATGACCAGCTCTAAGGAAAAACCAGCCTGCACAGGATCACCCCTCTGTGTCCTCACAGACAAGCTATTGCACTATGTGCTCAATTAGGTATTTAACACAACAGTGCCTCTGTACCAAGCTTTTCTTGGTATCCTAAAATATATTTCTTTTAGGTTATGGTAAACCACATTTTCTGTGTTTAAACAAACTCCTGATGGGGATGAGGGGTATTAACTAAGAATTCTACTCTTAGTGCTTTCCAGTGTGACTGAGTTTCCAAAGACAATATTTGTTTTTCCCTGAAGGGCTAACAGTTCTCATTTACAGGGGAAATTTAGGTTGTACTGTTAATTGGGGGGTTTCTTATTCTAAACTATCTGGTGCTACTTGTAGTAAATGTAGTCATGAGAAATTCTAGCTTTAACAGGATTTAATTGGGATTGTCTCATTACTTGCTGCAAGTGTGCAAGACTTCTCACTGCGGAGTTGTACACAAACTATTTAATTCAAATGGCATTTGTCACAGTAGGAAAAAAATGCATTTTATGTGATGGACTCTTCTTTTTTTTTTTTATTTTTTTTTTAATTATACAAGTTCTATTTCTCTCTGCTTCATAAAGTGCTGTGATATAAAGGGTGCCCTGGCCATTAGCTTGGCCTTGCAGTGTTCTGTGCTCTTGCTCATCTGCTTTGCCCAGGAACACTTTTTTAATTGCACAAAAGCTTCTTGGGTCGTTTGAGCTGGGCTCCCACCATTGCTCCAGCCTTCAGTCCATGTCCAGAGGTGTGGATCCAGATGAACATCCAGCTCTGCTGTGCTGTTTCCCTTTAGCCATCGGGTGAGTGGGTGTGAAGGTGTGTGCCCCAGGAGCAGGGAGGGGGTGATGAGAGGTTACCTTTGCAGGGCTTTGTGAGGCTCTGAGTGCTCAGGCTTGACAGTCTGTGCTGGGCAAAGGCCAGTGCATGGAAACACCAACCCCCCTCTGCAGGACATGGGCTTTGGAGTACAAAGCAGCTGGTCAGAGATAAGCATGACACAGCAGAGGGGTGGACTTTATCAGCAGCAGCTGCCAAGTGGGAGGTGTGTTTTAAATGCAATGAGAGGAGAGGGCAGAGTCCTGCTGTGCATTAATCCGTGGTACGTCCTGGGTTTCTGGGCGGTGCAAAGTCAGATGCCTGGACTGGGTGTGAGGCAAGGAGCCACGTCCAGCTGCAATGAGGAAACAGCAGGGTGCACAGGTGTGGAAGGGGCCAGGCAGGCTGTCAAGTAAGCAGTAAGGAGATCAGGAGAACGTGGAAATGGAGATGCTCAGACTGCATGTGTGTATATCCAGTGGTGGATTACTCCTGGCTGACTGGATCTGTGGTGCACCAGAGCAGCAGTGTGATTCCTCCAAGTATGGCTGAGGGAAGATCTGGCCCTGCCTCCCACAACGGGCTGGAGATGGGTTTCACCCTGTCCATTGCTTATGTCACCAGCAGAAAACTTGGGACAATGAGGCTTTCTGGGAGTTAAAAGACTGGTCATTCCCCCAAGCAGTGACTGACTGCTTTTAGATGGTGAGGTGTAGGAGCTGTGCAGTGTTAGCAGTATAAGCAGTCCTAATGCCACTAAGGTGATGCACGCAGTGCATGCACACTAAATCCAGTATGGAAAGTTTTTAGCTTCCTAACAGTTGCTCTGTAATTTAAAGATTGGACAAAACAGCTTATCTGTGTCATCTCAATAGGCAAGCAAACAGTGATCACAAAATTAGGTCACAACTTATTTAGTTCAGTGGTCTGACAACACTGCTAGGGAGAGAAAAGGGCTCTGAAAAAGATGACAGGCAAGGTCTGAAACACTGTGCAGGGAAAAAAAGTGCCACTTAGATTTGTGTCATGGAGAAAGGTCAGGGAACGGCTGTAAAATGAGAATCCCAAGGTAGCACTGTCTTAGCAGCGTGGAAGATACAAAGGGGAAAACCTTGTTCTTTGGAAGCTGTCTCTGGAGAAAAAATACTCCCCCCTGACAGCTTTAGTCTGCTCACAAACTTCTTTCATTTGGGGCTCCTTCTGTGAAGCTCCCTTTACAGGAATGCTCTGGTGGCATCCCTGATATCTATCCCCTGTCAACAGGTTGCTTTTAGGAGCTTGAAACCAAGGCTTGTGGAAGGCTTTAGGGAGCCCTTTCCCAAGAGAGCCTGGTGCATGACATGAATAATGGCAACGGTTCTAATTGTGGTGGAAAAGGCTTCATTGTTTTACCAGGCAGCAGCCACTTTGTGTGTTGGTGCTGACCTAGGCTATAAACCCCAGCTGGACTGAAGAGGAAGGGAGACACACGGGATTCCTCCTGCTGTGAGGGAGTCCCAGAGAGACCTCCAGGTTCTCATGCCGGTGGCTCAGAGGCCACTTCACAGTTGAATTTCTTATGAGTTCGAGTTTGTGTTGTTGTCTCAGAGAGCAGTGATCATTGCCAGGACACTGCCTTGGTTTACTGAACTCTTTCCCCTGTAAAAGGAGAAAACCAGGCTGGGAAAAGGCCACAACCTTTTGGGGCCTGAGAGTCAGGCAGAATAGCTTCCCTTCTGCAGGAAAGAGTTCCTCCCTCAAATAAACCCCAAGCAAAGCGGAGACCTCAATTAGTGCTTGAGCAAGGACTCGAGGCATTCCCTGGCACGCATGTTATGCAAGGGTCAGGTTCTGCTGCCCTCGTTCCCGTTCCTCCCTGAAACTGCAGGCATTCACACACATGCCTCAAATGCATGAGCAGTCCCATCTACTGCTCTGGTCTGCCCCAAAGCCTCCCACTGAGGCTGATCCAGCAGTCCCAGTTTCACTGGTCCAACACCTGGGGTCACCCAGCAGCAGGGGCATCAACCTGGCAGCGATGGATGCCTGTCTCATGTATCTTAGCTCTCTTCCTGCCTCCATAGAGGATCTATAGGAGAGGCAGATTAGGTGCAAGATTAACTTGTAATTTTTAACATTTCAGAAGATCATTCATGCTAAACCAGAGAGCAGAGTACATTATAGGACCCCCATAATCCAGTGAGATTCCTAAAGACAGAGGTTTTTTTGTAAACTCTGAGGAATTACTCCACTGGACATCTCTTGACTGCACTTGGCCCTCCAATCCCACCTGTCCCCATCACATAAACACCTAACAGGCAATTTAGGGCTGGGGTCCCTGGGAGAGTGCAGCTCTGGTTATGAAACAGCCATCCCTCTGCAAGGCTGGGACCCGAACTGTAGCACAGCTCCTTTTCTGCCCAGCACAGAATCCTGCTGCAATGCTTTCTGTCCCAAGGCGTGGGAACAGGGCTGTAGCCACAACACGGGTACCACTTCCTAATCCTGTGGTGTGAGGAGAGCAACTGGAGGTGCAGGAATGAGGGAGCAGCAGGGATGCTGCTGGGCAGCTCCGGGCAGCTGTGGAGGAGAGCAGGGCTGTGGTGCTGCCCTGCATTCCTTTCAGTGTGGGCTGGTGGGCAAGGTGGCCTGGGAAACACCCTTCTCTACTGGGGCTCTCCCACTGCCGCCCTCTGCCACAGTCAGTCACTCTCTGAGGGCTCTTGCTGGATCTTGATCAGCTACATTTTTAAAAGAGGGACTCATCCTTAATCTGCTGGGATTTAAAAAGGGATGTAGTTTTACTACTCCCCGGAATTTAGGTGGTGTAAACAAGTGTTTTGCAAACCCCAGGACCAATAACAATCTGTCACTGTCAGCAAAAGCAAATGCTCTACCCTGATTGGGGCCTGACTTGAGCCTCACCCCGAAGCCATGGTCCCACTAATGCTGGTGATCGTGGCTGCACCCAGCAGCTGGTACCGGCCCTGTGGGCTGCAGAGGACTTGCCTTCCGAGGCAAGCCTGCTTCCAGCAGAGTTACTGCATCCTCACACTGGTAGAAAAGCAAGAAATGGGAGGGAGGGCAGAGAGGTTCAGACAATAGTTCATTGTAATAATTTAAATGTACATTCTTCAATAGGTTCAGTCTGTTTCACAGCTTTTGTTCTGCTTGCATGGCTTCGTCTCGCGGGGTGGTCACCAAGGTCCCATCTCCACTGGCAGGGAATGCCAGGGAACCGTCTCAGTCACTGTCACTGCTGGATTGGTGGGACACTGCCCCACGGCCGAGCTGCACCCTGAGGCAGGCAGGCAGTGCTGCCCTGCCAGTGGACGGCGAGACCTTGCTGACAGAGGACACGCTGCGGGCCAGGGGCTGCGTGGGGAACATGATTGTGCCACGGGGTGCCTCCAGGAGCTGCCAGATCTCCCCCGAGGTGGAGCTGCCCAGGTATTCCCAAGGCCGGCGCCCGCTGCCGTCCCGCACCTGCACCTGGCACCCCAGCTGCAGCACCAGCACCTTGATGACAAGCTGGTGGCCGTGTATGGCAGCCAGGTGCAGCGGCGTGTACCCGCAGCCCGAGCGGGCGTCCACGTCCAGGGCCAGCCCAAACTGCCGCGCCGCCGCTGCCAGCTCCTGCAGGCCCGGCCCGTCGCCGTGCTTGGCCAGCCAGTGAAGGACTGTGAAGCCTGATATGAAGTCCCTCTGCAGGGCCAGCTCAGGCTCTTCCATAAAGAGCCCCCGCACCTGAGCCCAGGAGCCCGCTGACATTGCCACCAGCCAGGCATGCTCCCGCTGTCCCAGCGGCACAAACGGCCCCCGGCTTGCGGCATTCCTGGGAGAGCTCTTGGAGACCACGGAGCGGGGCTGCCGCCCGCAGTCATCGTGCAGTGATGGGTGGGTGCCCTGCACCTCCGACAAAGCGAGCTGGCTCCTGATGCTCCGGAAAACAGGCAGCGGTGCTGGGGGCTGGCTCTCTGGGGCTTGGGGCATTGCGGGGCCCTGTGCTGGCAGCAAGGACTGGAATGGGGGTGACCTGGCAAGGTGCGGCTGCAGGGAGCGGGATGGGGGTGACAGAGTGAGGGACTGTGGCAGGGATTGTGGTGGGGGTGGCCTGGTGGGGGGCAGGATCCCAGGACCCGACGGCAGTGTCAGGCTTTGGCATGGGTACAGCCGCAGGACTTGAGGTTGGGTTGGTCCCTTGGGGGTCAGCCCCCGGGATCCCCTCGTCAAGTCTGGGGATGGCCCGGTGGGCAGCTGCTGCAGGGACCTGGACTGCGATGGGAGCAGCCTGGTGGAGGGGAGCGCCTCGGCGCCCGATAAAAGCAGTGGGTCTGAGGAGTGGCTGGCAGGGAGTGCCTGCAGGGACCGGGACAGGGGCAGCACCTCCGGGGCGGACAGCAACGGCAAGGACTGGGACGGGGGCAGGTCGGTGCGGGACAACAACGGCAGGGACCGGGATGGCGGCAGTTCGGCGGGAGACAGCGCCCTGGGGCCCGATGACAACAGCGGGGACTGGATGGGTCCGGCGGGGAGTCGCCTCGCCGGGCTTGCTGAGGGCGGTGGGACCTTCAGTGGGGGCATCCCGGTCGCAGGCTGCGGCGGAGATCGGGGCTGAGGCATCGTGTAGGGAGGCGGCATCTCCGGGCCCAATGGCACTGGTGGCGTCCGGGACAGGGACGGTCTGGCAGAGGGCAGCCCGGCGGCAGGCAGCGGCGGTGATAGGGACGGGGGCGGCACAGCGGA
>VXAC01006550.1:135437-208167 GCA_013399225.1 Rhipidura dahli | reverse complement strand
GGGCTGCAGGGCGCCGCGCCGGGGGTGCCGTGCCGGGGGTTGTAGGGGCGCGGTGCCCGCGGGGGGCTGCGCCGGGCTGCGGGGGCGCAATGCCGGAGGGCACGGCGGGCTTGCCGGGGCGCGCCGTCTCTGCCCCTTCCCGGGGCCGAGAGGACCCGCGCAAAACTTTTTTGGCCCCATTTTGGGGCCGCGGCTCGTGGTTGCGGCGGGGCCGTGGCGGCGGCGGGCAGCTCTTCCCGGAGCCCCGCGCTCCGAGCCGTGCGGGCACGGGGAGGCGGCGGGGGTGATCCCGGGCTGCGCCCGCCGCGGCTGAGGGGTCGGTGCCTTGCCGCGGGTGTTGCTGCTCCGCCGCTGCCCATGGATGGGAAAAGCTGAGAGCGGGAAGGGCTGTGCCCCGTGCGGAGTGAGCAGCTGGCGGGCGGGACGTGCCCGCGGTCCCCGGGAGGCTGCGGCGGGCAAGGCTCGGCAGTCCCGGCATGGAAGTCTTCCGAGGGACACGCGTGTCCTGCGTTTTCCAGTGTGACCGTTTTTCTGGGGATGTGGTGGCCGGGAGGGTTTTTACGTTCGTGTTGAGAAAGACAAAAGATTTCCCGCTCACCGAGAGAAAGTTAAAAAAACCCCAAACCCACAAAAGCTAAAAGATGCCGAAAAAGAAAAGCAAGTCTCTCTTGTATCCAGCTTGCAGAAACGTGAATGAAACTCCACCGTGACCAGACTGAATGCACTTTTGTGCATCGTCGGCCGAGGGAGGGAGAGACTTGATAGACTTCCCGGTAACTTTTTCAGTGCTTGGGTGTAACATAGATGTTGCCCACGAGTGGAGGACTTGAATTTGACTCCCTCTCAAAATAAGGCGGTGGTCTGCGTTCAAGATGTGACCAGGATGAGACAAGTTTCTTTTAGCGTTTATTATGTGCTTATGGATCTGCGGGGCTGTATGGTTCCTCTGATGTGGCAAAGCAAATGTATGGAGATGAGGTTAATGGTGTTACTGGAAGAGGGGAAGTTATGCTACTAAGCAAAATAAGAGCTGATGTTTCTTAACAGAATACCTATAAATTATACCAGCCATTTGTAAATCTTCTCAAATGTTTCCTTGATCTTAAGGTCTAAAGCCTGCTTGGAAATTGAAGTTTGTCTTTCAGTGTGAGAATATGCATTGAGATCATGGCTTAAGATGGTCTTTTAGGGCAAGCTGAAGGGTATTGCCCAGCAGAGCCTTTTGGCTTTGTGTGGAGCAGTAACTTTGCAGCATGAATAGGCTCAGGAACGTGGTTTATTGCAAGACATGATTGCTAATTGTTCTTGTGGATGTGTTTGGCGCTTTTTTTTTTTTTTTTTTTTTTTTTGTTACTATGTTAAACTGGTGCTGCTATTGAGCCTCTTGGGTTTTTTTGGTTAATCCAAGTCCCTGGGCCATCCCAGAATGACATCCACAAAGGGTTTTGCACCAGGTAGATTGAATTCTTGTCTGTGGAATGCTGAGTCCAGTCCTGTGGGACTGACTGCAGGATAAAGCATCCTTCAGCATGAGAAACGTGTGTGGGAGAGAGAAGAAGGAGGGCGACTCTGCTTCCTCGCAAGCAGCTGGTGGGCAGACCCTCCATCCTCCGGAATCGGACAAGGGAGTTGTTTTATCTTGGGGTGATGAGAGAAGAAAGGACAGTGGGCTGGCATTCAAGAGATGTCGGGGGTGTTCTGTCTTGTGTACCTCCTTATCTAATCCTCTCTGCTCCCACTTTGCATGCTGCTGTTTTGTTGCTGGGAAGGTGGTAGGGAGTTGGAAGAAATAGTTAATTATATGTTAGAACAAGGCAAGAGTGGTGAGCATCTGCCTTCCAACTTCCTTACAAAATATGATTAAGTTGAGCCGTGAGTGGCATGCATCTTGTTGGAGGGAGAATTAAAGGAAGGGAGAAAGAAAAAGGAAAGGAATGAAACCAAAAGCGAGTCAGTTTGAGTTAAAACGGTGATAACATTCCTGAGTCACAATCTTTTACATCCTGGCAGGATATGACATTATGTTAATTGTAAAAGTATGCATAAAAAATAACTTCAGCAAACTGCTCTGAAGTGTCTGTGTTTAATTGTAGCCGAGCAGGGTGTGTTTTGGTAGGATGGGCGGCTTTCTTTTTAAGGCCCTGATCCCACAGATATGAAGGCACATGTGTAATGTGCTGCCTGTAATTTCATTTGACTTAATGGAGACTGATCTCAGCATGCAAATGTAAAGGCATGCATAAGCAACGTTTTGGCAGGATTGGTGCCGGGAGCTGCCGTGGGAGCTCTCAGCTGATGAAAGCCATGCCTGTGCTTAAACATGCACCAGGCTGGGAGGATGCTGTGGTCATCTGGGCTCACTGTGAGATAAGCTGCTTCCAGTCTGGAAACTGTTGAGATGTGCTGGACAGGGGACACTTTCCTTCCTCTTGGATTAATTCACAACATCTTGACCGGTGCTGGATGGTTTCTTAGTAGATCATAGTGTGGAAGAGGACTCTGGCCTGCCTACTCTTCTCTTTATGTGTTTATCTTAAATGTTTTCAGAACCAGAGCTTGGTTGTGTTACAGGAGTGAGACTCCTGTTCACTCAAGAGTGTACATTAGTGTACCCCCTTTTGCAAGAGTAACAAAAACTGAGGGAAAATGAAGGTGGAATGCTGATTTTACATGGGAACCATAGAAAACCTTATCTGAGAGATTAAAACAGCACAGTGTATTCTTCAAACTGTTTTAAAAATACTTGGTAATGAGAGACTGCTGGTTTCCATGGAGGGGAGGGAGGAGAGTGAGATGGGAAGGTAGAGCAGGGCTGAAGCCTCTGTGCTTTGTCTTGGAGCAGCATGTTTGCTGACAGCCACTGGGGTCAGCGGGAGCTGGGGGCAGCACCTTTAGTGGGCCATATACATGTGTGCTGCTGGGTGCCACAAGGCCACTGTGACCACTGGCTTGGGATAAGAGTTGCGTACCAGGGAGGGAGCCTGCAGACTCTCCTCACAATGAATGTGGTGATGCTGTGGGTGCCACTGCTGGGGCTGCTGAGGTGGCCAGGGCACGGGGTTTGGCTTCCTTGCCTGCTGCTGCCAAGTGGCACTTTTGGGCCGGGCCTGGCTCAGCTGTCCACACCAAGGCAGCGGCACACAGGACTGTGTTTTAGTTTGTGACCTTTTTGTTTCCTTTATTCACCTCGGTGCCTTGTTTGCAGTAGGAAATTCTTTCAGACAATTCTTGCTGCTCCCGTTTATGTTAACAATGGTGGGAACCTGCCTCCTCCTTGCTTCCATTTCAGCATGGCCTCAGTCGTGGGGCAGGTTGTGTGTCCAGGCCACCACATGCTCAGGACCTCTGGCTTTTCCAGTGTAAACGGGCTGAGCTGGAGTCAGGACCTGGTGGAGATACTTGGAGAGTCCTCACTTTGTTTAGGTGAGGTGATGGGGAAGCGATTTAAGTGCCTAAGACACCTAAAATAATGATGGGGATTGATTAAGTAAGCAGCATGAATCTGAGAAATAAAAATATTTACTCAGAGCTGAGGTATGTTTTATATGTCCCCTTCCCACCGCTGAGAGAGAGATCTTTCCTGTCTGGCTGTCCCCTCTGAAGCCATCTGAGGGTTGTTGCTTCTCTTGTGGCCTTTCTATGGCTCTTCCTTGTGAGGTGATTCTGGAAATATGGGCGTGAGGCTGCTCAGCGCTTGCTTGGCAGGAGAGATGAGATGCCAAGGGCTCAGGGTCTTCTGTTAGTTTGGCAAACGCTGCAGTCTCATCCAGCCTTGCCCTTGGCATGGTTTGGCTCTAGCTTCAGTCCTGTGAGCTACAGGGGCTCTTCCAGGAAAAGACAGTGAAGCAGCTTCAGGGTAGAACAGTTGGATGCAACCAGGTGATGTAAAAATAAACAAAAAAAGCCTCCCAATAGTACTCGAAGCTTTTTTTAGGTACGCTGTGTAGCTGCCTTCGCTTCCAGCTCTGTGAGCAGCTCTCCAGCCTACTGGAGTAAGCGATGCGTAATAATGGTTCAGACAAACACAACAGCATGGGGAGAGTTCAGTGCTGGTGCTGCTGGAGGAGGCTCTGGAGCACAGACACCGAACCAGCTTTGGGGTCCTGCTCTCTTAGCTGGCAGCAGCATTAACAGAAATTTACCCCAAATGGTGTTCTTGCTCCGTAGAGTGCAATTACTTGTTTGCATCCACTATGCAGTGGGAATCAGAGACGCTCCTTCTTGGCTTCTTCATCCCATCCGGATGCCTTTCCCCATCCTCTGCACCATGGTGCCTGGTTTAGATGGATGTGGGCCAGAATTTGTGTTGCCAGAACTGTTGTCATCCACAGCTCGGGCAGGTGTGAGAAATGTGGGTGTAGGCCAGGTCCACTTGCCCATGCATGAGGTGCTGAAGGACGAGCCATGAGAGGGAAGAACAGCTCCGTGTGGTTTTCTTTTAGCAATACCCAGCCCTTCTGGAAGCTCTCTCTGTCTCTGGAGTGCTCTGCTCATCCCGTGGTTACATGGTGCTCTGCTGGCACAAGCTGTAGTCCCAAGGCCATTGCTGCCTTTCCCTGGTACTGCAGTTATTTTGCTGGGCTCTGTCACTTTGGAGTCTTGAGCTATCTTTGGGACTCCTTACTTGAGAGTACAGGCTGTGTCCATGTTCTTGGTGGCATAGGATCTGAATTAGTAATTAGAGCTCTTGAAGTGTCTGAAAATAGGAAGAAGCTGCATCTTTTCTCGCAGGCTTAAGGTTTTTGTTTTCTGTAGTAGCATCCCACATAAGGTGCTGTCAAAGAGCAGACTGCTACTGTATTTGGGGAGCTGGTGCTTTCTACCATCTGAGCTTACAGCTTCTTTAGGTCTTTCTGTTGTCTAATTGGATCTTCTGTTTCTGAATTTATTTTCAGATGGGATCTAGCTGCTGGAAATATGTTATTGAAGTACTGCAGTTGTGGGTTATTTCTTTACCAGATCTGCTCATGAATACTTGGCACAAGCTAATAGAAAAAGACTTGATTTAAAAACACTTTGGTTTTGCCACAGTTGTTGCCCGCTTTGCCGGCGGCTCCTGAGAACCGATTCCTGTGCACAGCAGTAGTTCTAATATAAATTGTTCCTGGAAATCTGCATTCCTTTCATGTCTTTCATTCAGGAATTATATTAACCTCTCTCACGTGATGGGTGTGGAAGTGAGGAACTGTTTTGACTCCTGAGCAGGATCTTTGTAAATGCCTTGCCGGACTGTTCGGGGCTGTCTGTGGATCTGAAGGTGTTCTGCCAAGTCTGGGTGTTTAACTGGTGGCTTCACTGGGTGCTAAGTGAAGTACAACGTCCTGTGTAAGCAAGAGACTTGACAGAACTTATTTGCCAGATGTGTTGAATGTACCAAGTGTGCAAGGTGCTTTGTGTAAGCACATGAACTTGGCTTGAATTAAGCTTCTGGCAGTCTGATGGTGGCAGCTCTGTTTTTGTCTGTAGAGAAGGCGAAAGGATCAGGTTGGGTAGATGGCTTGCTTGGTGACCCCGTGGGCTTGTGGCTCCCTCTTCTGCAGGGTAGCACGGAGAGTGGTTCTCAGGGAATGTGAGAGTGCGATCTGCAGGATAAGTGGAATTGCAGGGCTGCTTTTAGCCTTCCAGATAGAGGTTCCCACCCATAGCTGCAGACACATCTTTGCGTTTTGAAGCACACAAATCATCTCCTTTCAGCCCCCATGTAAACCCTTCTCCTCTGGTCTGACTCAGCCTGGAAGCTTTTGGCAGCTGTCGGATAAATGAACGATGTCAAGCTGAGGGTCCTGGCTTAATTTTTCTAGGACATAATTTGGCAGGCAACAGACTAGCTTGGAAATGACAAACTTGCAGCCTGGAAAGGTGAAGGTACCAGGTCGTGGCTGACACTCATTCCTGGCATCTCCCTACAGGAACATGGATTTCCCCACATCACCTGGATATGTCTAGGAAATGTACAGGGTTGCCAGTAAAGAGGTTGTGCATAAATGTTGTTGGATTTTCCTTTTCTTGTTTCATTTGTGATTGAAGATTTTTCTTTTCTCTGTTGTCTCCTTTAGTTTTAATTGGTAGCATTACATTTCTTGGGTATCTGTGGAATGAACATAGAAACAGTATGGCTAATGTGATTTCAATAATCTTTGTTGTTGTTTTGTTCCTAGTCTGAGATGTCAAGGTTGGTACTGTCAGAAACTGTCAAATTAAATGATTGGAAGCGGTGCTCATTTATTCTGAGCTTTTACAGCAAAAAGATCAGGTTTATCATACTGTGAGCAGGTATTGCTCGCTGGAAATGCTGGGAGTGATTAGCAGGCTTAACGCTGCCATCTGGGACTGAACATATGCACAGTCCTCAAATCTTCATGTCAAGACCCCAAGAGGAGCAGGGATTTTGCGATATTGCCTGGTGACAAATCACACCACTTCACCACCACATCTATTGGCTGCTGCTTTTTCCTTCTTCAAATCTGTTTCATGTCCAGGTTGGCCTATGGCAGGCCTCATTATGCCTTTGCTTTTTTAGGCAATCAGAGTTGTGAGCTCTGAGATTTTTTTTTTTTTGCCTGAGTGTAAGCACAAGGGTATGGACACTGTGTGGGGAGAGAAAAAAAAAGTAATTTTTCAAATCCTGTTTCAGCAGTTTATCCAAAGCTTCCCATGATTCTGGCCAGGTAACGCATCTTGCTACTACTGTGGGATTTTTTTAGCAGAAGAAGCAACCGGTCAACCATTATGCCTTTGTTAGCCTGTAGAATCAGAAGATTAAGATTTTAAATTACGTTTAGAAAGGGCTTTGTTGGTTTCCTGTATCTTGTATGTAATTTCCAAGCCAAGAAAAATCCCTAGTGCTTTTAAATGAATGCTTTTCTGCCACAAGCTGTCTTTTATCACGAAAATGCCAGCCTAGTCTCATTCTGTTTCATCTAACTCATTAATATTAAATACATGGCACTTTAATATGGCAGTCGGAGCAAAGCAAGGAATTTCAGCTAATATCTGACAATGGCAAGTTGAGATGAAATGATATTAGAGTGCTATCGCTATGCATAAAGTAATTGGCATTTTTCACGAGCATTTGACCTAATTTGTGTCAGTTCTCTTCTGTCCCTGCTCCCTTAAATCTTTCCATCTGCAAGTGAGCCCTTGCATGCTCCTGCCTTTTTCGCAGGCCTGGCTCAGCCTTGTGGGAAAGGGAAGGGTTTGGTGATTGCAACACAAGTCCCTGGTGTCCAGGGAGAGACAGAAAGGCAGAAAGTGGCACCACATCCGAGAGCTGTTTTGTGTTGGGAGAGCCTTCATGGAAGCAGTATGTGCTTGGGCTCTGGGGAAGCTCTTCAGCGAAGCTGTGGTCAACTCTCCTGATGCTCTGAATTACAAAGAACCTTCCTGAAAGTAAAAAAATAAACAAGTTTTCAGAGAAACGCCTCCCCTTCTGGGACGTGCAGTTGATGGTCACTGAACAATTGGAACGATTCACGTCGGTTGCTGATACGTGATTGAGTAGTACTGTCAGGGGACCTTGGGCTGCGTGTTTCCAGGTAGCTGAATATTCACCCGGCTGGAAGGCACTCCTGCTAGTCAGCGTTTGGAGTTGAGCAATTCTTAATTATTAGAGCGGTAATTACAAGAGACCCTTGGGATTAGGGCTTGTGTGGCTGACAGGCTGCAAGTCTTTTGGCCTCTGATTTGGTGTGTGGTCTTGTGTAAATGCCTTTGTCTTGGCGTGCCTTTGTTTTCTGCGTGTGTAAAGCAGGAGATAATTCCCTCCCTTGTTTTGTGAGGTGCCAGGCTGTGATCAGTGGATTAGTAGCACACCATAGTCACCTTTGCAGACCTCGCCCTGTTGCACCAAATCGAGTGAACTCTTGTGGCACAGAGGCATTACCAGATTAATGCTTTTAATTAAAACTGCCTTCAAGAAAATAACTATTCAAATAGGGTAATATGTAAGTTGTGTTTTCAAGGAGATGTAACAATAAGGAGGAAGGGTTTAAAGGTGAGCAGTGTAACTCTGACCTTGTTTCTCTGGGTTTATGTGAATGCAATTGAGGGCAATTTTCACGTAGAGCATTCCTAAGAGATACTTAATTTCTCTGGTGTAGGCCAGAACCGTTTAAACACAAAGCCAGAGGTGTTTTGTTGCTTAAACAGAGCATTATTTGAAATTGTGGGTTGCCATGTGACTCCTGTCTGTTACTGAACCCAGCTACATTTCCTCTAAGTTTGGCCTTGCCAGGAATGGAGCTCAGTAAAGCATTTTTTTTCCAGTGGGATGTGCTTTACAAGATTTTGATATAACCTGAGGAAAGAAGTATTTTTTCATAACCTAACCAAGTAACCTGATGATTTCTTCCAGTGGGTTGAGCCAGAAAGCCATAAGTATAAATCCAGGCTAGCTGTGATAGCGTTTACATGCTGTCTTGGTTTCAGTTTGAAGGGAACTATAAAGTTCACACGGGCTAGAAAATGTTTCTGGCATGAAGAAGGTGCTTGGTCCCTATCTAAAATACACAGTAAGGAGTCCCAAGGGAACGGCGTGTGGATGTTGTCAGTATCCACACTGTGGTAAATGTATCTTTTTCTGAGCTGTGCGTGCTGAAACATCTTGGCAGTGGGAAGCTGCTCGGGGCTGGAGCCTCATATTCCTGTTTTGGTGCGGTGCCCTGCAGGGGAGGGTGGTGGCCCAGCGTGTAGAGTTCAGCGGTGCTGGATGGATGGAAGGAGGATGGGGACGGCTGGATGTGTGCCATTCTCCTGGGTACTGTGTAAGTAGGAAGGTTGTGTAAGCCAGCTCTTGAGGTTTATGCACCAGTTTGCACCCTCAGGGGCTACTGCGTGACCTGAGAAAATGTGAATTGAGACATCAAGCGTCCGAGGAAGGGCTGCTCCAGCCTGCACCGACTCTCCTGGGGTCGGCATGCGCTGCTGGCCAGGTGCAGGCACAGGCTCTTGAGCTCTGCTGGTGTGTGATGTGGGAGCCCTCACCCTGCATGTACAGACCCAGCTCCTTCTCCTGGATGGCCGTGGGAGGAAGAGCTGGGCATTAGCCTTCCTTTCTGAAGGCTTCCCAAGTTCCTCAGCAGGTATTTATCTGTCAGACCCCAGCTGCTCTGGGATAAGCAACCCAGGCAGGGCTGCTTGTGGCTTCATGCATCACCTCCTGCTTTGAGCAACGTGGAGGTGGAGACTGCAATCTTAATAAAGAATATGCAAGAGCAGATCCCTCACTTTGGTATCTCATTAAATAACTCGAGCCAAGGGCAAAAACGTGCACCGCACATGGGAATTGTGCCCTAGTTTTGGGATAGGCAGGTCTGCAGCGCATGGAGTTACAGAGCATGTCAGAGCAAGGAGCTCCTTCATGTGAACTAATCTTCCCTAGACCTCTGCAGGAAGCGCTTGCCTGGAGCAGGCTTAATTTGCCTTCGGGTGTGTTTGTCTTCCTGAATCCTTAGGTTTGGCTCCATAAATTTGCGACAGGCTTTACCTGCTCTGTCAGGTCCTTTAGCCCAGCTGCTGCAGGAGCTGAGCCCGGTGCAGCGGAGCCTGCTCGTGTGTCACAGTCGTTCTCGCTCCACGCGGGCCTCATGCTCAGCTGCTGTGTGCTGTGCGCTGGCACAGCGACTTGGCCAGGCTGAACAGCCCAGGCCTTTGCTAGTGGTGGGATACCTGACATGTCCTGCTGCCCGTCCTGGTGCTTCCAGGGAAGGAGTTGAGGGGAAAAGGGGATGAGAAATCCGAGTACTTGCGAGCATAAAAATCTACAGTGTAAAGTAACTGCGGGAGGTGCAAGCTAATGGCAAATCCTCTTGCTTACTATTGTTATTCAGAGAAACAGCCTTGTAAAATGTTCCATTCCAGAAGCTGTCCTTGAGCTATGATTTCAAGCAAGAGCAGTGCAGTATGTATCATCTGTACTCATAAGGTTGCAAGACTTTGGATTGTGTTTACCTTGACTGTTCTGGAGGAATCCGAGCAGCTGGACTGTCCAGGAGTGTAGTATTCCAGAGTATTCAGTCTGTTTGCTTTTGGGGTGTATGGGAGAACAACACTGTAAGTGTGGTTTTTGTTTAGCACTGCTCTGTTACAAGCAGTGGCATGGGTTGCTACAGCACAAGCCTTGACAGGAGGGCAGAAATTAAAATTAAATCTGAATACAGCTGCTTCTGCTTTCCCTTCAAAGTTCAAACATGACTGGGATGGACAGTCGAAGCAGAACGTGGTGGCCAGCAGCAATTAATCTGCGGGGGTGGGTGCTGGCTCCGGTTTAACCTTCTAGCAGGACTCCTCCAGCAGCTAATGGATGTTGCAGCAGCCTGTGTATGGAATAATTTATGAATTTGGAAGGACACGATTCCAGAGAATGTGGGTGAATGCCAGGGGTTTGCAAATCTCTGCCAACGGTCTTGTGAGCGGCGGGCTGCTGTGGGAAAAATAACATTGGATTAGCGCAGGGTAATGTTTGGAAGTGTCCCACTTAGTTCCTAAAGCCTGCCCCTTGTGCAGAGCTGCACTGGGCTCCCGGCAGGACACTCCAAAGTAGCAGAAACGCATTAAATATGCGTCTGCTGCATGCACCAAGCAAGGAGTGGGCAGCAGCACAGGGAGATGTTTTTAGCTGCAGGCTTTTCCCAGAGAGCCTTGGCAGCATCTTTGTTGTTTGGGAGGACAGTTTCCTTGTTCCAGGTAATTGGACTGTCTGGGCGCATGCCAGATCACTTGATCTTGCAGCTCCAGGGCAGCTCGGTGCCACTACAGACCTGTTCCCTGGCTCGGGAGCTGGTGTTGGGTGCTTTTCTTGCAGCCGAAGGAATGGACGCCTTTCCTCGGCACCAGGCTCCAGAGCCGGATGCGAACCCAGCAGCACTCCTGGCCTCTATCCAGCTTTTCAGGCTCCTGCTTTTAATTAAACTGTCGCGACACTGCAGCCGGAGGATGACTGAGATACCAAGAGCCAAAGGTCCAGCTCACAAAGGTGTTTGAGAGCCTTGGAATGCGGATGGGAAACCTTTGACGGCGTGTAGGGCAGGATTGGTGCCTGCCTGCCACTAATTGTGGTTTATTTGCTCTCTGTTCATCCATCTGCTCGGTGGCAGGGCTGAAAGCATCTCTGAAGTCTGGTTTTAATAGCTAAGCGAATCCTCACAGCTGAGGGGAACAATAGGTACCCCTTTGCAAGCCTTCACTCTGCAGAAGTTGATGTGCACCACTTACCTGTGAGGATTTTTGTGGATTTGAGATATTTACAGGAGGCTCCAAGGAGATTTGCTGTACTTGATCTGTGTTACCTGGCGTTTCTTTGCACTTTATGCCTCTAGGTTTGGTCACACGATAGAGCAATGCTTGCCTCTGAGCAGCTGCCTGCCTGCTGGATAACTTGTTCTCCTCATGGAGTTTATCCCTTTGCCAGCCATGAAAACATCTTCCCTCATGCTTCCTGGCCAAGTGTTGTTTCTGCTGTGTGTGTAAATGACTGCTTGCTGCCTCTCTTGTAACAGATACCCATTGTTCCAGTGGACAGGTTGAAATGCAATGTGATCCTCAAATTTTCTGGGGATTTGACACATACCATGAGCTCAGTGAACACACAGCTCTGCCAGAGACTGTGTTGGGATGAAGAACTTGGGAAGAAGTAGCAACTATGGGAAGTCTGGTTCTGGAACTAATGTGGGGGGAACACACTAAACACAAAGCTGGTAGTAGGTTTTAGATCAAGTCTGTGGAATTATTTGTAAGTCCAAGGAGAATTTTATTGTTACAGGATGCATTTAATTAGTATCTGGAATGTAGCCACTAATGTAGGTTTGTGTATAGAAAGACTACTGTACTTTTCTTTAGGAATTGTTGTTTTCTACGTGTAGATATTCAAATAATAGTGTTAATAAAACTTAGCAACAGCCAAAAGGAAAATATTTTCCCCTTGCCTATTTCTTTGTGCTGTACCTTTAGACACTGTTCCCATTGTTGGGGTATGTGGGTTTTTTTTGGTTTTTTTTGTTTTTTTTTGTTTAGGCTGTGTATGTCCCTTTTTCTACTGCAGAAAGGAAAATTGTTCACCAAGAAAAGCTCAGCTTGTGGAAACATAGCAGTTGGCTGAAGGTTCAGGGGCTGGAAGCATCTGAACCTACTGATGTGAGGGGAAGTGCGGGAGTGGGGCTTGGGGGTGTCACTGGAGCCTCCAAAGCCCTTGCTGTGAGGGAGGAGGAAAAGGGTGACTGTATAGGCTTTGTGCTTTAGTAACAGACATTGAGGAAGGGGGGGCGTGGGGAGGTTTTTCCCCAACTTTTGCCAGTTTTGCATCTGACTTTACTTGCATTATTAGGATTACACTAATAAATCTGCTCTAAACTGGCTTGAAATCCCTGATGCTGTGACATTGCCGTTTGCCAGTGCTGTGCACGCTGCCTCTTGCCGGGATCCAGCCCTGGGATGGAAGCTGTGCTCACGCAGCTCAGAGCCTGCTGCATCTGCTCAGCTGTGGCCTCATTGCCTTGACAATCAAATCCCCCTTGCACCAATGACATTTTTTATTTTCTTCCCCAGGAATTCCTGCCTCAGTAATAGAAGTATTTGGAAAAGAGGCCCCTGCAAAAGAACCTTGTCGGACAAGCCTGATGTTGGGTATCATTGCCTGTAATCGAGGGCAAGATCCTTCCCCACTGCACAAAGTTCCCAGGCTCATCTCCTGTGGAAAAACCCTTTCTTGTAGGGTGATGGTGCTGCCTGAGCTGCCTTTGGAAGCCACCATGGGCTTTGGATTTCCTTGCAGGGGTGTGTTTGCAGGGAAGGCTGAGGATGTGTTTTGACAGAGACGTTCAGCTGCCGGGGGGAGTTCGGCTGTGCTGCGTCAGAGACCTTGGTAGCCTGTGCTGTGGTGGGGACTTGTTCTGCCATGTCCTTCACACTGTGTTACTTTGTCCCCAGCAGCTGGAATGCAAGGAAAGCCTTACCCCTTTTTGGGGGTGAGGAGGAACAAGATAAGCTCCAGAACACAGGCGTGGGACTCTTGATGTTTCTGGGAGTTGGTTTAAATCTCTGGAATGAAAGGTTTATCTCTGCTACAACTCAAAAACTGGAGCTGTAAAGCTAATCCTTGGATTCGTTGTGAGTAGAGAGTTAATCCTTTCTTCTGGCGCTGTAGGTGTTTATTTAGCCGTGCGTTTATAGAGTTCAGGCGGTTTGGAGTGTGTGTTGGGCAACTGCCGGTGTCCTGCCCAGGGATTCTTTATGGCTTTGGAGCATCACCAACATTGTAGTGGCCATCACATGCCTTTGTGGTCCTGCCCCTTATGAAGTGATGGATATGGAGAGGACTGTGGGAACATTCCTCTCTGTGGTCTGGGTATGAGAAATATGTTTTGTCTTGCACTCTCTATTGACTCCAGAAATGTGAAGTTTCTGTAGCAGTTATCAGTGCAGCAAAACACGAGGAGGATAAAAAACCTGATGTAGGATGGCCTTCTAGTCCCATCTCTTCCTAACAATCCCAGTGTTATGGCTGTGCTGCAGACCTAGATCAGATGTCCTTTCCTCTGGAGGAGCTGTGGCCAGTGAAGTTTTTTGGAAGAGAAAACATGGTCTTTCAAGGTAACCACAAAAATTTGGAATTAGTGAGGTAGAGGGAAGGAAGTAGTGCAGTTGAAATACAGAACTGCTCCTGTTCATAAAAACTGTAGTATTGGCTTTCCCTGTTTAAGGCAGGAAAACCAGGACTTGCGGAAGGCAAGTGGGGAGCTAAATTGATTTGAGTGGGTTGAGAGCTCAAAGTCTGTGGACTAGTAGTTCCAAAACTGTCCGCCAAATAATTGAGTAAACCTTCACCCTTTCCTCTGCATGCAGGTTCATTTCAATTTAATTCCACTTTTGTTCTTGCCGAAGATGAAAATCTGTGTGCTAAGGCAAACAGTATTTGTAAATTTCAATATTTATTGATTGCTGACCTTTTCTTACTCGTGTTGAGGGACTTTTGTGGCGCCCTGGAAGAGCTGTGTGTGCCATAAGGGGCTCTGTGTGTTCTGTTTCCCTTTTTGAAGCAGATGCGAGGGCTATGACTCAACATTCAGCGTTATTAGACCATGCCATGAACTCACTCAAAGCTGGTTCTCTTGCTTTCTTGTTCCCTGGTTACTTGGTCGGAATCACACTTGCGTGTACCCATTGCTGGTGAGAGTGGTAGCACTGAACTTGGCTAAACCCAGGATGTTTTCTCTGGCCTTTTACTTGACAGCCTTAGTGCTGTATATGCATGGGCACATTGCATATGAATTTAAGAAGAGCCTGGTCTGAGCCAGCTCTCTCAATCCAGTTGAAACTGGATTGACCCGTCCTTGGTAATGCTGAACCAGTAAAGTCTCCCTGGGGAATTCCTGTGTGTCTAGCACTTGTTTGGACTCTTTTTTTTCCAAGGAGCTGGGTGATGGTTAGTTTGAAGTTAGGGCCTGTTTATACTCACTGCTTTGGTACCTGGGCATGGGATAAGCCATGTGCGTGCGTTACCTCAGGATTTAGGTGCGAAGACAGCTGCTGAGATAAATCTGGACTCTAGTCCAGAATCCAAAGAACTAGTAAATAAATGATCTGAAGCTCTGTGCTTCAGTGGATACAGCTCTGGTGCCCTGCTCGGGAATTGGGTCTGTGCAGACCCCAGCAGCATGTCCGTGTGCTGGACAGCCACAGTGTCCCCTACCTGCCTCTGAGCAAGCCAGGGGGGCACAGTATTCACGTGAATCCTGCTTGTGAGTCCCAGGGATAATTAATTATCCAGAGCACGACCTGGGGCACCTTCCAGTCCTGGAGCTTGTTGAGTAGGAGCTGACAAAATGCGCCCTTGATGTGCGGCTGCAGCTTTTCAGGAAGGAACACGTGGGGTTAGGGAACTGCGAGGCAGCCCTGCTGGGCTGTGCCTTCGCCACCTCAAGGAAAGCTGCTGCTCTTTGTGTCCCAGTGGCCCTTAATTTGAGTCAGGTATTGGAACAGTGCCACCTTTTACAGCTTTGTAAGCAAACCCTTTGGGCTGCTTTCCTTGCTCATAATCTGTCTTATGCTCTGGCTGTGTTCACAACCCTAACTAGACTGGAGTTGGTGGAAGACTGAGGAAGGCTGGAGGAAAACCTGGCAGTGGGGTCAGATGTTCTGTTGCCAGGTTTGTCTTAATTCTATGTTTTTGTGCCTGGGGGCAGTGTCCCAGAGAGCTCTCTGCAAATGGTCTCCCTGTGGGTGTAACTGGGATCTTGCCAAGTTCATGTATCACCCTTCCCTCTCTGTCGGGTCCCATATCGGGCTGTGCCTCCAGCTTTCAGCAAAGTATAGATCCAATGACTTAACGGCCCGTGGTGCAGCTGTTCTGAGGCTATTTTAAGTGCATGACAGTGAAATACAGAAGGAAATGGCTGTTGGGTTTTTCCTCTCTGCTGCCTTGCTGGACTGTGTCTGTATCTGTGGTGGTGTGGGACTGTGCAACCAGAAGGGCTGGACAAGGGCAAAGAGCTGAAAAAGAGAAAAGTATTTCTAATGGCTACATAGCAAGATGCCTTCCTACTGTCTCCCAGCTGGCCTCTGTCCTTCTGATTTGAGTTGTTTTTAATTCCTGAGGTGACATGTTCTCAAGTCTAACAAAGAGTGGGCCTTCTCCAGTCCTCATGGGTGTCAGCTGTCCTGGAGTCACAGCCTGACTTCGGTGTCATGTCACTGTGCAGTGCTGCAGTCAGGGCTTGCGTGAAGGAACTTCCAGCTCTCTCTGCTGTGCCTGGCTGGGCATGGCTGGGGATGCTGAAGGGGGTGGGTTTGCCTTTCCCTGCCTGTGGCATTGCAGAAAACAAAGGACAGGGGAATCGCGATGAGCCACGCGCTGTCTTCTGAAGCGGGAGTGGAGCGGGTTGGTGTGGGGAGCTGGCACTGAGCAGCAGCTCCATTTTATTCCCTCAGTCTCACACAGGCGGTCAGAGAGGCAGTTGCACGTCCTCCTCCTGACAGGAGAGAGATTGGCCAGAGAAGCAGAGAGCATCTGGTTCTCATTGGGCTCTGCCTTTGGATGGTCTTCATTCTTGTTTGTCACATTATGTCTTTTTTTTTTTTCCCCTTCCTTCCTCTCTCCTTTTTTCTTTCTTTTCCCTTCAGTGAGTTTACAAGCCTTGCTGGAATGCACATATGGTCCTTATCATCCCTGAAGTCCAGCTTTTTTTTTTTTTTTTGCTGGTTAGCAGTTGGTGACATCAGGGGCTGTTAGAAGCATTAGTCACTTTTACTCCAAATAGAAAGGTCCGTGGGTTTTGGAAACCTATGGAGGAAAATGTCTTTTATGTCAGTTCTTGGCATACATGGAACTGTGAGTGCTCCGAGCTTGTGCTGACCTTTAGCCAAACATTTTGCCTGAAGACGAATGCTCGTTCGCACTTTCTGCAGCCACTCCTGAATTGTCAGATTTTGCTGACTTCCCTCTTTCCAGAAGAATGCAACTGTATCCTTTTTCCTCCATGCTCCTGCCGAGCTCCTGCAGCTTGCCAATGTAAGCAGTTCCCCTCACTTCCCCGCCGGCGTGGCCCGGAGGCGCGGGAGCAGCGGCGGCTTGATGGACTGCAGGAAGCGCGTCCTTGCCGTGTGGCAGGGGCGAAAACTCGCAGTTACAAGCCCTGGAAACCAGGACACTTGGTGCTGCATGTCCGGGAAGTGGGCCCGTGTGCTTCCCATGCCCTGTGGCATCCGTGCTGGGGGAGCTGGGATTGGGGCACGTTGGCTTTTCCTCTGGCAGGCTCGGTGTGTGTGGGCTGCACTTGAGCAGGGGTGATGCCTGCTTGCTGTTCCCTGCGTCATCCTGCCCTTCACTTAGGGAGTCAGCCCTGGAGAGAGCATCACTCCTGAGTGTTACTGCCAGTGCCAGTGGAAGTGTGTCCAGCATCACCACTCTCTGGGGGCATCTGCTCGGGGGAGCCCCTTGCTTGGTCTCACTGGCAGCCTCCCTTAGCTGGTGATCCCCCAGATCCATGAGATTTTATCTGTAGAGCAGTATTTTCTGCAAGGGGGGACAGCGCAAGTCCCACACTTGCCCTTCCCCATCTGCTGCTGCCCAGTGCTTTGTTGGTGAAGTTGCTCCAGCCTTCCTCCCACAGAATAACCTTTTCTGCCACCCTGATTCTTGGGGATTAAAAGGAAAATCCAGCACGTTCAGGGAGAGCCTTTTTGTGCTTGCTATGTCCTCCCGGTTTAATGAGCAAGGGAGCCAACTGTGGCATAACTCTGCTGACAGTCTTCCCCGTTACTGGGAGTAGAGACCTGGCTCCTTGCTATTGTTGTAGACGTTGCTGGAGGGCTGGGGCAGGGGACTAATGAGGAGCTGTGTGTCCCTCAGCAGCTGCAGCTGGTGACAGCTTTTGTCCAGGAAGATCGAGATGGTTTCCTGCAGTCCATCCCTCAGGGACAATAGCTGCAGCAGTGAGTCACTGGTGGGTTGGTGGCAGGGAGAGAGGCACAGATCTTCATGGTTTGATTGACACATTAATGTTCAGAATGTGCACATGCCTTCCACAGGGGTCTGCTCTCCCTGTTGAGAGAAAAGGGGGAAAAAAGAAAGGAGGGGGGAAGAGAAACAGCAAAGGACCTCCCAGACTTGAGTAGCTTGTGCAGACATCTGCCCGAGCCTGCAGCCAGCCAGCAGCAGCATGGAGACAGGAACTCCCCCTCCTCTGCTCATGACACTGATGGTTATCTTACCCTGAAACAACAGCCGAGAAGCCCTTCCTCTCTTTATGAACTGATTAACTGATTGATTGCTATCAGCCCTTTTCTTCTGGCATCCCTGCATGCCAAGGAGGGGAAGGGAGTTGTTCTTGTTTTCCATGTTCTTCCCATACTATTCCTAAATTCATTTGTCCAGCAGTTAAGGGTTTGACTGTCCCTTAACCCTGTATAGGGAAGGGGAGCGGAATTCTGGGTGCTGTTTCAAGGAACAGGGAGCTTGGCTCTGGTAGAGGCACTGGGAATACTTGGTACCCTGCTGGCAGGGACACCAGCTCGCAGGTTTAACTCTGGGAGGGGGATAGATCTGTCTCTTGCTAACTGCTTTTTGCTTCTCTGCTCACTGCTCTTGCCTGAGCTGCTTTTTTATCTGAACAGACTAAACTATCCCTGAGCTCCCTGGCTTTGGATGCAGCATCTAAGATGATGTGACCTAGTAATGGGTCAAAAATGTTGCTGGTCTGAGCTGCTGACAACAGTAAAAGCTTTTAGAATTTCTTAAAGGTGCCTCCGAAGTCGTGTGGCCTCAAATAACTAAACGCTTGCTTCATGTTTGGGGTTGAGCTCCATATTTTGCATACCAGCCTTTTTCCCCTCTTGAATTTGAGGCTCATTTTTGTTTTCTTTAACTCTTGGGAGGCCGTGTGAAGCTGACCCCCAGCCGCCAGCAGCAGTGGGCCAGGAGGGGCCCAAGGGGAATGTTTTGCCAGCAGCCTTAAAGCAAAAGGGGCTCAGCCAGGAGCTTGCTTGGATTGGGGAATAGCCGCCATCATAGTTTCGGTCCTGAGCAAGGAGAGCAGACTGGAGACTGGGACAATGAATGGAGGTGTCCTTGTGGAACTCTCCTTGGCCTTTTGGGAGTGGGGCTTTTCTCCTGCCTGGGAGAAGAGCAACTTTGCTTTATCTCCTGTCAGCTGCCATACACTTTTGGAAGCATAAGGACACAGCTCTGCTTTGTGCTGCCTCTGGAGGAGTGACACGGGACCCACCTTTATCTCCAGCTCCCCATCCATACACAGACATAATGTTCCTGACTCCAACAAGGAGAGTAACTTTCCCTTTATTCCTGCTGGCTCTGCCAAGCTGTTGTGGTTTGGGAGGAATGAGCTGACTCTCCTTGCACGTGCCTCATCAGCTGAATTGTTTTATATAGCTTCACCGATTTCCATCCAGGCAAACCACTGTTTGCCACAGAGCATCCATTACAGCATTGCTTGACCTATGAAACCATTGCCACCAATGTATGAAGAAAAACAGATCTAAAAGAGCCTTGACAGGGTTCTGAGACTGCAAACTGTTTCTTGTCTTTTGCAAGGCCTTTTCTCCTCCCTTAAAATGAAGAGCACTGGGACGTGGGTTCCTGACAACCAGTCTCTTTATAGTGATGGTAGGTAGTAGATGCTGTGCCTCTGGGGGCCTGTCTGTGCTTAACTTACCCCTTCCCTTCCCCCCTGCTGCAGTTAAAATCAGCAGCTGTGATAACAGCAGCTCAAAGATTTTTGTTGATCCAAGAAATATTGACTGTGGGATGCCTTGCAGGGCTCTCTGCAAAGAGAAGTCAAGTGATCAGCATCTTTCCCAAGAAACAAGCATTTATTTGTTCATGTTACTCTGTAGTTTTTGTAGGGGTTAGCACATAGCTCTGGATGTTCAGAATAACTTCCTGCTCGTGGATGGTATGGGAAGACAGAAAGAAGCGATGCCCTGTAGTGTGGGGTTCAATAAAGGAGACTTGACTGTCTTAAGGAAGAATTTAAAAATACAGGCTGCTTTTGGGATGTCTTAAGCTCTCTGACATGTGAGAACATCCAGACACCCAAGTCTAGCAGCACATCTGGTGCAAACTGGCTGATCCCTCCAGAGTCTGTGGAGCTGCAGTTTTAGCCATGCTGATCTTCTCCATAGATCCTGAAGCTGGGAGCAAGGAGAGGTGCTTGCCAAGCAGTTACTCCTTTAGTGTGCTCGTTAGAGGTCAGTTATTCAGACACTGCCACTCGTCTGTGGTTGCTGAGGCATGGCCTAGGACTGTGTTTCTGTGAGTGACTCTGGAGAAGTTGTTTTAGTCCAGCAGGATGTTTAGGGGCAGTGCTGGGGAAAGGGAGGAGTTGTGCTGAGCTCTGTTCATGTTCTGAGGGGAAATGAGGGATGCGCTTGGGAAGAAGGCAGTGAGGCAGGGTGATGAGATGCCTTTCCTCTTGGGCTGAAGCACCTGGGCAGCACTGCTGACTTCCTCTGGAAGAGGAGCCCTGTGGCAGGAGGAATAAATCAATGCTTGTAGCATACCCAGGGCTTGTTGGTGCACAGCGGGGCTCTAGGGTGGAGCAGGAGCCATGTCAGCCTTTGACTGCTCTTCAGCTGGAGGTGCCCAGTTCTCAGTGGGATAAAACCCAGCTGTCATGGCAATCCACAGCTGGAGAGGCAGGGCCGTCTGACTTAGCATCCCCTTGTTGTTGCAATACTTCTGTTCTGCCGGACAGATAGTGTGAATCACTTGCCTGCTCAGCTACTGATAACCCTGAGCAATCAGGCTGGTTGCTATCCAGCAGAGGCTTCCTTTCCTTGTGGATAAAGCTATCCCCTTGAAGAGGTGAAAGCAAGAGCAGAGGCCTGGCTGCAGTGGTAAGTGGTTATGCAGTGTGTGTACCTCTTTGCTCTGGAGAGAAGCAGCCTGCAGCATCCCCCAAAAATGTGTCAGCTTTCCAAGGCCATCTGCATGCTGCAGAACTGGCTTTGTTTGTGTGTGGAGGTGAGATTGAGAAATCAACTTCCTTTGGCTCTCCTGCCTCCTCCAAAATGAGTATCTGTGATTCTTGTTGCAGAACTGAACCTATATTCTGTGTCTGCTGTACTCAGGGAGATGCGCTGCATCCTGGGAACGCTGGGGGAGGTGGATGCTTGGGTTTGTGTTTCATCTCTGCCTGTGCCTCAGGCCTCTGATCTTTTCACGAGTGTTTTGATGTTTTGAGCAGATACCAGGCTGCTCTTGTCTCCTGTTGTGCAGCACAGCCTGTGAAAAATACTCGGCATTGCAAAGTGCAGAGATGTTTTTTGTTTATTCCACTGTTGTTGTTTGCCACTTGCGGGAAAAAAAGAAAGCAAGGGGAGGGAAATAAACCAGAGAAGGTCTGCAGCAAAAATAACTGACACAGATGCAAGAGATGAGTCTAACTCCTGTTCCTGCTGAGCAACTGATGATGAGGCAGTACTTGCTTTCCCGAAATATATCAGGGAAAGAGATACTGGTGCTGTGCTGAGAGGTGTTCAACACCCACCAGTTCGTGTGAAGCCTGTGAGTCATGGGCAGTTAACTGCTTTCTGGGATCTGCTCTGAGCTCCCTGCACTTGATCATAAACCCAACCCCACCATGTTTTAAAAAATACTCATGTTACAAATATATCATTTAACCCATTCACATCATCCATCAATCCCAGGGCCTTCTCCAGGGAAATCCCTGTTGTGGATGAATGAGGTGATGGTCTTTCTGTGTGGTTTTTCTTTACCCAGCCTGGGTGAAGGAGGTGGCATCTCTTAATCACCTTAAGCTTCTATGATGTGATGCTGGTGAGTAGCTCCCAATACACAGAGGGACGGAGGTGAACAGGCTGGTAAACTGGCATTTACCTACGGACATACCTGGTTTAGATGCTAAGAGAGGGCTCAGGTATCTAGCACTGGTGCCAGGCTCTGTGTGTCAGCATGGCAGAAAGGAGCCGTTTTCCCAGATTCCTGGCACGGACTGAGACATTATCACTTGGAGATGTTGCTTTTCTCAGGGAATTTTAGTAATTCTTTTAGGTCTGAGTCTATTTGCACCAACACTCAACCCAGAGGTAACTTGTTTCTCCCTGCAATTGGTGACTGGTCCATTATGTTTTGAGGAGGGAAGTGGAGCTGCTCAGCAGTTGTGTGGAGAGTGGGGAGTCTTCCTCTGCTTCTGATTCTCACTTTAACTACCAAAGAGTTGTCCCATGTTGGGTCAAAAGCCCACTGAATCTCTGGGAAGAAGCTGGTGCTTCCAACACCTTTAAATCAGGCTGAGGCTGCCCACAACTGTAATTTATTGTGGCCTTGGTGGAGTGACTCCATTGGAAGTGTGTGGGTTTGGAGAAAGGTTAGTGTCTTCCAAGTTAAGGACAACAAACTTTAGGAGAAAAATGTTGTGAAATAACAGCAGAGCCGCTCTAGGTCTACCAGGTTTGTGGGGTTTTTTTGTTTGCTTGTTTTACTGTGCTTGGGACCTTGGCATAACTGTGACTTGTCAGGGAAGAGGTGACTGGGCCGGCTTGTTTTTCCGAGCTTCTCTGTGGATTGCCATACAGCTGCTGTGGGAGAGTCCCAAATACAATCTAGGGGTTGTTTCAAACCTCCTTTCTGCCAGGTCTGTGCTGCCCCCTTGCCCTCCATGGAACAACTTTGGGGTGTTGGATGTTGTCAGCTCAAGCCCCCGAGCAGCCGAGGAGGAGAGTGGGTCACGAGGGGTGACTGGCACCTCTGGGCGGCCTGGCCTGGCTTCTTTTCCTGCTGGGAACATGCTGAGGCAGCGCCAGGGGCTTTGTAGGCCGCGCAGGAGATGCTGGGCATGGCATGGATGCTGCTTCCTCACCTTGTGTCAGATGAGGTTATTTGTAAACCAAGGCATGGCAGAGCAGCATGCTTGCTTCAGTCCCTTCCTGTCAAAGCGTGGAAGAGCTGTGAGGAGTTCCAGCTGGCTCTAGAGGCACTGTTGGTATCTGAGCTGTGTCCTGCTGTGGCAGGGTTGCAGGAAAAAGGCAAGAGTGTTGGTATTTCCCTTGGAGTCCTGGGAGGATAGAGCAAGTCGCAGAGCTGCTCCTTCCCTTTAGCACACTGAGCCAAGGAGAGTCCCCACCTTGGCTCTCTGCTCACCTGCATAGGCGTCATGTCAGGCTTAACTTTTGGAGTTGCAAACAGGGCCATATCACAACCTCTGTCACTCCTCAGCATGCTTCTTGAGAGAGCCAGCCTCACTGTGAAGTTTGGGAATTTCCTGTGCTGCTGGGGAAGTTCTGAACTGGGAGGTTGGCTGGTTTCTGCTGTGGAGCTGTGCAGTGGACATGGAGGAGGCAGCCTCAGCTGCTTAAGCAACTAAACAAGAACTGGTCAGCTCACAGCTCTGACCATGTTCCACTCTCTTTTCCAGGTGTCATCGTAAATAATCTTAGGATAACCCTAGGGATATGGGGTTCTCGGGCCTCAGAAACAGCATTTGGGCGTTGCAGATTGGTAAAGAATCATGGTTTATTGGTGACAGGCATGGAGAACCAGTGTGATGGTGTTTGCCTGCCTTCGAGATGGGGTTGTTTAGCTCCTGAGCCCCATAAGCAGAGATGGATAGAAGGAAAAGGAGAGAGTGTTTAGGATGAAAACCCAAGGCACAGGTCCTGTGTCCCAAAGGCCTCTGTGCCCTTAATGCAGTTCTGACAGGACTTCTTCCCTGACAGGGGTGTTGCAACCCTGTTCAATGCTTCTCTTCTGGGTCTTACAGAACGATGACCTCAGGAACCTGTCCCTGTCCGGCCACGTGGGCTTCGACAGCCTCCCGGACCAGCTGGTCAACAAGTCAACGTCGCAGGGCTTCTGCTTCAACATCCTCTGCGTGGGTAGGTCACCCTGCTGGGCCCTCGAGGGGCCCCACACTGACACCTTCTCCCTCTGCCCAGGGCAGGGCTGAGCCACTGCAGACCATACTGTCAGGGAAGTGACAGTTGTCTTCCCAGGGGTGCTCCTCAGTGAAATCTGGCATTCCTCTTTCCCCTTTCTCTACCCCGTGCCCTGAGTGAAAGCATGGAAATTTCTAGCTGTTCAAATCTATCCCTTTGATCATTCAGTGCTTCTGCTTTCCCCAAAGGCTGCCCCTTAAGGAAACTGAGTGCACTTGGGAACTAAATGTCTTCTTAAAACGATGTTAACTTAAATCTGCTTTTCTCTAGGTTGGGTGTGGAGGCTGTTTCCCACCACATTGCATTCCTTCCCTTCCAGGGTTTGCCTGTCTCCTTACATTCTTAGTTTCTCCACTTGGAAACGATACCATTTTTAGTCTCCAGATGATGTACTGGAGAACAAAGCCTGTCACCTGTCCTCTGCTGCATTTAATCTGCAAGTTGGTTTTATAGCCTGAGTTACTTTTCCCAAATTGTTCAGAGGGTGAAATACAAGGATGCATCATCTTCTCTTGGCTGTAGAGAGGTAGCTGCTGTCCTGGTACTCTGTGGATACTCCACAGTTGGAAATCCATTGCTCAGCCCCAGGGAGCTGTGAGCCAAGCCAGCTTTGGCTTGTCAGTGAACCCAGAATCTGGTTCTGTAAATGGACAAAACTGCTGGGTTTTTCTATTAGCTTGGCAGTGCAGGCAGCAAACATCATCTTTCCATTCACTGTTCATTTAAGCCTCCAAGAGGGGAGTATTGTCCCTTCTAATTAGTCACATTAATTAGCTGGAAAAGCCCCACAACCCTCTGACTGTGATTTTTCTACAACAAATTGAGAATTTCTGTGAGCTGCCTGAAAAGAAATCTGGCAAACTTGACTCCTCTCTGTAGCTTTGTGTGTGAAAGGAGGAGATAAGAGAACAGTTGCACTTCTGCACACTCAAGCTCCCAGCCCTCACGTGACTCTTGTAGCAGCATGAAACCAGCATGAATCCAGCAGGGAACAGCCTGATTAGCAGGCAGCTCTTTGATCAAAATGGCATAAATTAATTGCCTTTCTCTCTTGCAGTAAATATGCCTTTCTTAGTGTGACTTAATATGTCTCCATTAGCAATTTGATCCATCTCTTTTTTTCTTGTGAAATGTGCCTGTCCACCGATTTTCACCCCATATTAAAGTGTCACACAGACTACTGCAATTGGCCAAGGAACAGAAATCTCACCATTGAAAAAAATTATTGTTTAAAATTGTTATTTGAGAGAGGACATGATTAACTTCAGTGTTGTAATGTGAGACTTCTCATTGGGATGTGAAATGCTGCAGAGCCTCTCTGGCACATAATGCAGCAGTTCACATCAGGGGCTCCCTAAAATTCACAGCTTCAGCCATGGGCAGTCTGTGCCACCAGTTTAGGACTTGGCTTTCCATGTGAGTTGCCTCAGCCCACCCCTACTCACAGCATGGGTAGCAATAGCTGTTTGAGAGTGTAATTGCTAAACAAACAATCTTTTTGACTGAAAAGATTTAGGATTTGGGATTTAAGCTAATGCTTTCATCCGTGTTACTAATTGCACCGGGGATTAGTGGAACTGTAATAGTTTAAAAAGTTGGTATTTAAGCAGTGTGCTTGGTTTTTGGGTTTTTTTTAAGAATTTATATATTTCTCTGTCTCAGATTTTTATTGTCTTAAGTTGCACTATGGGTTCTGGGTGATCTTCTTGAAACAGCAAAACCACCTTAAAAAGGCTGAAACAAAATAAATCGGGGAATCAGACATGGAGTTAAGAGAATTTACAACTTGCTTCCGTAAAGAAAGTTCCTGGGTCAGTCCTGGGACACTGTTAAAGATGGGGGCTATCTCCGAAGACATCTGTTCCCGCAGGGATTATCTTGCTTAGCAATGCGCACGTAGCCTAATTCCACCGCTACCCAAGTGGAGTAACTCCTTAACCTGGTGAAGGTGCCAGAGAAAGGGGTAAGGAAGAGCAGGGGCACCATCCTGACGCTCCTCTGCCTGCTCAGGTGAAACTGGCATCGGCAAGTCGACGCTGATGGACACTCTGTTCAACACCAAGTTTGAGAGTGAGCCCGCCACGCACAACGAGCCCGGCGTGAGGTTGAAAGCCCGGAGTTATGAGCTCCAGGAGAGCAATGTCCGCCTGAAGCTGACCATTGTGGACACGGTGGGCTTTGGCGATCAGATCAACAAGGATGACAGGTAAATGGAGCTCTGCTTGGGAGAGGAATCTTGACGCTGATGCCCCCCGAGGTCCCAGAGCCTCACTCTGTGCAGCAGGTCCCCTGCTGTCTGGGGCTCTTTCCCAGTCCCAGAAGAGATGCTGCTCCAGCCTAACCCTGTGGAGGGAAGGACAGGCCCAGGGCAGCAGGGCTCAGGGAGGGCTTTTGTTCTCCTGCTGTGTCATGGCACATATGGCTGTGGTGGGTGGCATTTGCTCTGTGCTCCAGTTTGGGGCTTCCCAGTCCTTCTTTGCTCCACTTTTTTTACAGCGTTTTGTCTAATATTTCTCCCCGTGTAATGCCTCACTGCTTTCTTTGCACATGTCTCTGAGGTTTTTGGGGTATCATGGTCAGAGACAATTTCCATAAGCCAAGAAACCAGAGCAGCAGTCATTTTACAGACCCACCTAGTGATATCCATGAAGCTGCCCTTGGTGGTGGGGAACACGTGAAACAGTTTTCTTTCCAGAAGCACAAGCAGTTAATCAGATCAGGGCATGATACACTGCGTGAGCATTTTTTCCTCCAGCAAAATGGTCCCACTGAAGCCCACAAAGGGTGCACTTGTCTCCTGAGCTTTGCTCAGAGGCTTCCATTCCTGAGAAGTCCTTCTAATGTTGTGACTCTCCCTTCCCTCTTTTAAGATGATGAGATGTTGGACAAGCTAGGGAGTAGGTCATGATTTCATGTTTAAATTTTTTAATGTTAGATGTTTTTCAATGAGTTTGGCAGAGCAGCAGCTCAGACTTCAGTTGGAAAGGTTGCCAGATGCGTTGTTTTTCGGGGTAGCGGTCTTGTGTGGTTTCCATGCACCTAAAATCCAGGGCCATCATGTCTGTTATGCTTTGCCTGTGCACCATGTGGAAAACTCAACCTTGTGAAGGAGGGACTCTAGATTGCTGGGACAGGTCCTGTGCCATACAGAGCACCCCTGAAGTTTCCCGAGTGTCCATCAGTGGCCCGTGTGGTCCCAGCAGCCAATTCCCCGGTGTTCTCTGTGCCCTCTCTCTCCAGCTACAAGCCTATAGTAGAATACATCGACGCACAGTTCGAAGCCTACCTGCAGGAAGAGCTGAAGATCAAGAGATCCCTGTTCAACTACCATGACACACGGATCCACGCCTGCCTGTATTTCATCGCTCCCACCGGACACTCGCTGAAGTCCCTGGACTTGGTCACCATGAAGAAACTCGACAGTAAGGTACGTGCTGCCTGTATCACTCTGTAGTGCTTTCATTGGCTTGTCTTGCCATCTGCTCAGGAAAATCACGTCGGGGTTTAGTAGTGGAGAATTGCAGACAAAGAAGTGTGAGCAGTCTACCTCAGGGGAGCTGCTACAATGGGTCATTACTGTGCTTCACATGTGCAGAGCTTTATTGAGAGTTTGGACTCCTCTTTTCCAGCTCTATCTCGGGTAAGGAACTTGGCCATGTGCTCCCCAGCTAATCATTAAAGTCAGTAAAGGCAGTTCAGGTTGTCTTTCTAATCAGTTAAAAACAAATGGAAGTCCTGTGTCTGCTTGCTCTGACCACATCCAGCTAGACAAAAACAGTGATTTGATCTGCTATGGCAAATGTGTGGTGTTCTAGCTGTAATGTCATAAACAAGAATCTGAATAAATATGTTACTTGGCATCTGCTTTTCCAGGTACCCTCGTGGGCTTGGTTTAAACCATGGTTTAAAGGAGATTTCACCTCTTCTAGGAAAAATAACTGAAGTACAAATGTAGAGCCTGAGTAGCTAAACTGAGCCTTCTCTGTGCTCCTTTCCATCATGATTAAGCAATTTAAATCAGTCCACCGTGCACGTTTGGCTCATTGGATCCTGATTCTGCAGGACATCAGTATGACAGTGGTTCTTTGTTTCCTAGAGAGGCCAGTCGATTGGGGTTTATTGTGGTGATAAAGAAGGTTCCTTGGCCTCTTTAGCTGAAAATAAGGTTACGGAGATTTATCTCAAGTGAGCTAATTGACATTCCTGATCTGTCTTTTGGCCAAGGGGGGTTTAATAACTCCAAACAGAATTAAGTGATGTAATAGAAGAGGATTTTCAAGTACTATAGTAGAAATCCCACCATACTGGTCAATATCACTGTTATCCTGAGTACGATTTGTGTCTGCTGTGGCAGGGAAAAGCAAATCCTGCAAGATCAAAAGCAGAAACTGTCCCTCTGGAGGGAGGAGGAAGGGAAAGAAGGCAGGATCTTTATCCTTGCCAACAGCCTGTCTAGGAAGAGAGTCAGTAACTCATCTTTCATCTCAGAGCTGTGCAGGGAGGCGTGACCCTTGGTCCTGCATTGCAGCGGTGTCTGGGGAAACATGAGGGCACACAGGTGGGGGAAGCCTGCTTGTGTTACTGCTAGACCCTGTCCTGTGTGTCCCGAGGCTGGGTAGGGACCATCTGCTTCCCCCTCCCTTGGGGTGACAGCAGCTCAGCTGCCCCTCAGCTGGTGACACCGCCCAAGCCAGGGCCCGTGACAGGCTGTTGTCTGCGCGTGGTTCCCACGGTGATCCAGCCTGCTGTGGCACATGGGGATGTGCAGAGATGGTAATTTCCTTTCTAATTTTTGGGAGCAGCTCGTAATAATATATGACAGCATTTCCTGTCCAGCCAATTTGTTTGAGGAGGGGAATACGACAGGACAGGAAATAGCATGTTGCCATATCGCATTTGACTTCTTTCTAAGGCCATCATCGCTGCTGCCTGGAAATCCTGTCTGAGGTGGTGCTGCTGGCAGCAGCAGCCCCAGGGAAGTTCATCTGCTGGGGGTGCTGGCTGGTGGCACTTCAGGGCTGTCGCTGCATGTCCTGCTCTGTCCTCTCCTGGTGACACAAACTGTGCAGTCCTGTATGCGGAACTGCTGTCCTGTCTTGCAGGTGAACATCATCCCCATCATTGCCAAGGCTGACACCATTGCGAAAAACGAGTTGCACAAGTTCAAGAGTAAAATCATGAGCGAGCTGGTCAGCAACGGCGTCCAGATCTACCAGTTCCCGACCGACGAGGAGACGGTGGCCGAGATCAATGCCACCATGAGTGTACGTTCTCTGGGGGGGTTGCTGCCCTTGCTTTGCCTGGACCTGTCCCTGATGGCAGTGCCATGTCTTACTTGGCTTTAAAACTGCAATCTAAGCACAGACATCAGCCTGGCCAGAAGGTTTTGGGGGCTAGAGATACCTGGTCTGATACGTTGCATTGTGTGGCAAACACTTCTCCCCTGCTGCAGTTTGCATATCCTTCCCCTGTTGTAGTATTCCCATCTCGGGAAAGGAAGAGGGTGGGAGGCAGGGCCCCAGTGCAGTCAGGGCAGAGAGCTGAGGTTTGGCTTTCCTGTCCCGAGCGACCACTTGTTGGTTAGTGGGGGTGATTCACTGCTGCCTTTGTTTAGGTTTCCGGTGGGAGCGGGGCACCGGCACTGATGTTCCAGCTCTCTGCAGGGCCCGTGGCCATCAGCAGCTCTGGCTTTCACCTCCTTTGCTTCCTCTAGCAATGGGGTGGGATTTGTGGGCACTCTGGGCTGGACTAGACTAAATGTTTTAGTGAGGGTTACCAAGGGAAGCAGCTGTTTGCCGTGGGCCTGACTCAGGGTGCGAAGGGAAGAATCTGAGCTCAGGATTGCTGGCAGTGATGTATTGATTGCCCCAAGAGGATGTGCCAGTCCTAAAGCAAGCGCACTCAGATTAAGCTGTTTGCTTGCTACTTGAAGGCTGTTGTGAGTTTTCCTGCTCAACAGCTTGTAGATGGGCAATTAGCTCATCCAGCTGGATGTTAGACCCTCTCCAAAGCTCCCTGTTGCCTCTCTTCCCTGTCAATGTTTTTCTGAGCACACAGAGAAGCTGGCAGAGAGAAGGCATGTGGCTCTACCAGGGTGCATTGTGTGCAGTGTTCTGCCTTTCTCAGGTGCAGTCTGGCTGCTGGGGAACCCCTTTGCCATATAATCCCATCTCCTCTGCCCTGACATCTTTCCCTCCCACCCAGCCCGTGACCACAGCTTGGCTGACACAGCTCCTGCTCCCAGAGTTTGCACCCAGCCCCTTCGGATGCTGTTAAGGCAGGGAGAGTTCCACGGGGCTGGGCTGACTGCTGAGGCGAGCTCCCTCCTGGCAGCAGCCACACTTCTGGGAGTAGATCCCAGATTGCCGCCACCACACCCACAGAGAGACCTGGACCTCTGCTTCATGACTCAGACGTGTCAGCCCAGGGCTGGGTCAGCTCCGCTCTTCCCCTTGCTCACAGCTTTGCCCTTTTTAAGAGGAAGCATTAGCTGTTCTTTGTAGCAGCAGAATCCCCCTGAATTTTTAGCCTACCTTCCTTGAGAGGATGTACTTTATTTCCTTTTTTATTGTTTCATGGTTCTTTTTTCTCAGTGTTCAAATTCGGTTCCAGTTTGTAAGACTCGTTCTGTGCTTAAGACAGTAGTGCTTTGTAATTAAATGGAAACTATGTGCATATCTTGTATTTTTAGGACTTGAGAATTTTGGGCTTTAAGTCTGATCAGGTTTCTCATCCAGATTGTCCTGTTGCTCTTCCTAAAACACCAGATGAATTGCAAAGGCGTTTAAGCAACTTAAATCTTGCGGAGCTGCCACAGTAAACAGCTTTCTTGGGAAACAATCCCTGGCAAGGCAGCAAAGGAAATCCCCGACCTCATTGTCCCTTTCCTTTTGTAGGTTCACCTTCCTTTTGCCGTGGTTGGCAGCACCGAAGAAGTGAAGATTGGCAATAAGATGGCAAAAGCCAGGCAGTACCCCTGGGGTGTCGTGCAGGGTACGTTACCAAAGGCACAATCAAGGCCTTCTCATCCTGTCCCCTTGTGATCCAAGACACTTTGTTGTCTGGATGGCCCTTACCAAAATCTGGTTCAAGAAAGCACAGCTTAGATCTGAACATGGACATCTGGACACAGAGCCAAAAGGTCCTTCCTGCAGGAGGGCAGAGTTCAGCCTGGGCACTGTTTGCAGCCCAGGCTTTACTGAAGCTGCCAAAAATACAGAGCTGATCCTTGCTTTCTAACCAGCACTGAGAAGCACAGGATTGAGATGGCGGTGGTCTCCTGGTGCCTTCACTTGTGTATCCCATTGGAGAATGGCCCAGGAAGCTGCAGGGGAGCATTCACAGTGCAATTCTGCAGAATTCCTGGCTTCTCAGTAATACCAGCTGACCCTGAAGCAGCTTCACAGACTTCAGCTGTATACACCAGAGCATAATACTGGGAAAAACAGCTAGGAAAGAAGTTGGTGTGTTGCAAAGTCTTGGACTCAACCTACATCCTACTGGGTTCTTTCTCTTGCCAGAAAACTAGGACCAGATAGTTTGAGGTTTAGTTTAGACTTTGCCTGTGTGAGCCCCTGTGAGCGTGAGGATTTTGGGTCGGTTTGAGTGGGAAGTGAAATGCTGTGTGCAAACGGATCATCACCTTGCTGGTGCAGAAATGGATGGAGCTCTGTGACTCATGGGCAACAGAGACATCCTGCAAATCCAGTGCATGTCTTGAACTCAAGCCCATGCTGGTGTGGGATGGCTTCAGCCCCAGTTCAGCAAGGCATTGTGGTGCAGGCTGACTTGGAGTTCTGCTTGTGTGCCTGAAGAAGTCTGAGGCTTGCTACACTGGGGCCCACATCCAAGGAGAGGGGGGCCAGGTCCTGGGTTTAGTGTTCACTCTGTGGATGTTGTGCTGTTTTTGCAGTGGAGAACGAAAACCACTGTGACTTTGTGAAGCTGCGGGAGATGCTGATCCGAGTGAACATGGAGGACTTGAGAGAGCAGACGCACACCCGGCACTACGAGCTGTACAGGCGCTGCAAGCTGGAAGAGATGGGATTCAAGGACACGGATCCGGACAGCAAGCCTTTCAGGTAGGGACGTGCAGCTCGGGCCCTGCTCAGCTTTGCCACCAGCTTGCTCTGCTGCTGCTGCTCGGGGCTGCCTGCAATTCCTGGGCAGGAAAAGTGCAGCCGTGTCCGTGTGAGAGGAAGGTGGCCCACGCACTGAGTTTCCAAAGGCGGCATCCTGGGGTGAATGTTCTTTTGACCCTCCTAGAGCTCTTCATGGCTGGTCTGAGGTGAGCTGTGAAGAGGGTGCCACGGTCTCATGCCTGAGGTTTGGCTGATTACTGAGCACATAGTTCATTCTGTCAGACAGTTTTATTGGTCTGAAGCCCAAACCATCAGCCAGGGACAACAGCTGTGTGGGAGTTAGGGAGGGAGTGTTTGTTCTCTCCTTTCATTTCCTGTTTCCCATTCCTCCCCAGCTCTTCCCCAATAATTGCACCCCCTGCCTTACAGCATCCCATGCTCCTCTCTACTCCCAGGAAAGGCAGTCAGAATTTCAGTGGACGCCGGTGGGGCTTTGTCCCTGAGAGACACGTGCGTGTCAGGGGTTGGCTTTGGTTTGGGGTCCTATTTCTGACTTGCTGAGTTGATGCAGCTGCACTTCTTCTGCAGCACAGAAACTCTGCTGGAATCAGTCAAGCTCAGTTCTGTTACTAAGCCCAAGTGTGAAGCTTTATTGGATTTCCTTTTTGGAGAGCAAGGGCTTAAGATGGGCTCAGCCCTTCCTTTGGAGGAATCTGAGGAATTTCCATTGCTTCCTGTACACGAGGCCTCTTTTGACCAAGCTATAAGTAGAAAGGAAATGAAAATGTACAGAATTTCTCCGTGTGGTACGTGCTAGTTCAGAGCAGTTCACTCTGGGTGCCTTTTCCCTCCAATAAACAAACAAAACCTATGATCCCAAGCTGTTTGGCTGAGGCTGATGTATATCTGAAATTAGCTTAGGGATCAAAAGGATGCTTCTCCCTGCATCCTGGCCCTGGGAGCCACAGGAGCTGCAGCTCTTCAGCCAGCTTGCATCAGCCAGGAGCAGGGAGCCCTTGGCACATGTCAGGGAGAGCAGGGCAGGAGGTGCCAGCAAACCACTGGTGCTGTGTCGGGGCTTGTGTGAGGTGTGGAAAAGGGGGACTGGTGATGTCTGAGACCCCCAGCTTGCTTGGCCAGGCTGCAGGAGGTCAGGAGGGAGCACCAGGACCCCAACAGGCATCAGCTCCATGAAGTGGGGTCCTCTGCACAGAGACCCTTCTGCTGTCCTGTATCTGTTGTGGGCTGGATTCTCTGCTGCTCTGGTTAAGCTTTTCAAAATAGTCGTTTTTCAAATAATAGTATTTGCCAGGGCATCCTTCCGTGTGTGGGGGCGTGTTGGGAAATCAAGTTACTCTTGTAATTTAGGTTCATATGTTTGTGTACTTAAAAGCCAATTCCCTTGTCATCTTTGCCTGTGAGAAGCTGCAGGGATCCCAGTTGGTTTGGACTGTTATTCCTTAGGGCTGTAATTGTTTTTTTCACATGCAGCCTTGGAGTTGCCAGGCCAGTTTGTCTGAGAACTTGGCTCCTCTGGAAGTCGGAGTCACTGCGGCAGAGAATTAAGCTTTGAGCCTTGGACAATTCAACAGGAAGCCCCTGCCCCTCTCACTCCTGCCAGGCTTTTCCTGCTTGCCCATCACCCGGCATTGTGTTTCTGGAACTGAGCTTTGGAAGAAGTGGTTTGCAACCCAGGATCCGATCCGTGAGGCACTGCTGCTCCCTAGGAAAGCGTGTCACTAACTGCAGATTCACTTCATGCTCACTGAGCAGCAGAGGCTCACCTGCCCTCGGGCTTTGCCAGATCCTTCAGAAGGGCTTAGGAATTTAAGTTTCAGTGTGCACAGTCAGAGGATTAAATCCAAGACTGAATTTCAGGGAGATTTTGTTCTGAGTCTCCTGAAGTCTGTCTGCCATGAGAGCTCTGGTTCTGCATTTAACTGAGAATCCAAAGATGGCTCTTGGCCTGCTCTCCCACAAAAGGATTTTTGTCATTTTTAGAATCAGTATTTTTGCTTCCATGAGTAGGAAGCTGGTGTGGTCATGTGGAATGGTGTGATTTCTCCGGGGCGGCCAGTGCTGTGCCAGAACAGCTCTGGGCATCCTGTCTGAAGAGTATTTTAGGAAGCAACTCAAGTGCCCATTAATTAGCAGAGTTAAATACGAGACTTGGGATAATCTGACAAGTTGTGTTCCTCAGCTCAGTAATGCATCCCCTAAAAAAGCCCCAACCAACAAAAAAGTCACCAAAACCCCCAACACTGCCAGGAAAAGCAGAGGCTTGACTTCATTGGGATGAGGATGTCCCACTGGCCCAGTGGTTAATGTGTTCTTTAGGCACATGGATGCAATGTGTCTGTGTGACTTCAGTGGAGTTTTCATTATAAAAATGCATTTTCAGAAAAGCCTCTTGGGGGAAATAGTTATCATTCCCACACTATCATTATGGCTAGGCTATCCAAATCCATTTAAGGAATAAAACAAAAGAGGAATTTGACGTCCAGAGTTCCTAAGAGGCTTTAAAAATCTCAGAGGTACGTGGACAACATGTTTTATGTCCCAAATCTTCACTGCCTGTCTCGATGCTGGGGAAATGAAGGAATCCAGTAATGTGATTATTTGGAGGAGGAAGGCTGCTGGTCGTTTGGAAGGGCCAAAGGAGAAAGGGAGGACTCCCAGGGTGGCTTTATCTAAACCAAGCCCCTGATCTGAATCTATTAGCAATGAGTAGTGAAAGTGAGTTTTTTTCTGTGTCAGTGTCATGCTTAATGAACTACACAGAGGCAGATTTCACCCTGGGTCTGCTGCACAGATCTTGCACTTGGAATGAAGAGGCTCGGGACAAACAGAGGGAGAAGTGAGGAGATGCGACTCTGAGGAATCACAAGCCCTGTGGCCACGGGGGATTGCTGCAGGCACTTAGGTAGTGGCTGCTTCTTTTAGAGGGCAGTCATCCTGCCTGCTGAGTGATGTCAGTAGGGACCCTGAGCAGGGAGCTCGGCTTTTCCATTTGCCTCCCACTGCTGCCACCTAGCAACCTGGGATGGGCTTCACGGAGGTGTGAATGTGCGTGCCTCTGGTGTAGTCGGGGGCTTCTGACCGTGTTTTGTGACAAGATAGCCTAAGTGCTAAGGTCTGCAAAGGCTGGTAGCTCATGATCAGCTTGAAACACTGCTCTGAGTTTTGTGTGTTTTTAACAGTCTCCAAGAGACTTATGAAGCAAAGAGGAATGAATTCCTGGGCGAACTCCAGAAGAAGGAGGACGAAATGAGACAGATGTTTGTCATGCGAGTGAAGGAGAAGGAAGCAGAGTTAAAGGAAGCAGAGAAGGATGTGAGTATATTGTAGCTCTGTGAGGGTTTGGGGCAGGGCTTTTAGAGAAAATGCCCTGTTCCTGGGCAGGAAGCTGTTCCTCAAGCCTCCTGGAGGAGCACGCTGCTGTGGAGGTGCAGAGCAGAGCACAGCCCTCAGTGCCCATGTTCCCTTGCTTTGCACCAGCATGATGGAGTCCACTAGGTACAAACACTGAGGGACGGAATGTGGGGGTGTGGAAGTGTCCGGAGACCTGTTGATTCCTACAGCAACAGAAATTGCCACTCTCTGTGTGCCAGTGAGTGTTAACTGCAGGGCTTTTCTCAGCGCCTCAGGCAGGCTGGGGACAGGCTGATGGCGTGCAGCCACTACTGGGAGGCCAGCAGGAGCACTTGGGGTATCATTACCAGTCAGCTGGGGTGAAGCATTCTTCTCTTCCCATCCAATTCTCACTGTCTCTGTCCTGGCAGCTTCATGAAAAGTTTGACCATCTAAAGAGGACTCACCAAGAAGAGAAGAAAAAGGTGGAGGACAAAAAGAAGGAACTTGAGGAAGAGCTGAACAACTTTCAAAAGAAGAAGGCAGCCGCTCAGCTATTACAGTCACAGGCTCAGCAGGCAGGTTCTCAACAAACCAAGAAAGACAAGGACAAGAAAAAGTAAGCAGATGTCACCCACATCCTTTGTAGGGTTTGTTACAAGTTTTGGGAGGTTGTTTTTTTCTTTCTTGCTGCATGTCTGTATTTGCTTTTCCCCATTACCAGACTGGAAACAGGCCTTTTCTCAGCCTGATCAAATAAAATATTTTTTTTTTCTAAAGGGTGGGCCAGGGACATGATCTTAATTTTTCTCTAGAAGAGTACCTCCAAGTTTTATGTTCAAGTCTGACTGGTGTGGGAGAGCAATTGATTGGGAGAGGTTTGATTTGTGAACTCTCCAGCATGTTCTGGAACTATGGGATGTTCTGGATTCAGATTTATCTGCCTGAGCCAGAATTATTAAGGGAGTTGTTACCCGTCCTTTCTTTCACTGGTAGTCTCCAGTTCCCATTCCTTAAGGTTATAGTTGTAAGTAGAAGTAAATTAGAAACTAAAACCACCATGTTATTTTTACATGGGGAATGCTAGTGCCAAAAGTGATTACTTGGAAGCTTGCTTTAAAGACGAGAAGCTTTGGTTTTGTATTTTTTTAGAAAAACGAATTACTATGGTACCGTAATTGCAGCTAAATGGCGTTTGTGGTTGTATCAAGTTGACATAATAAGCTAAGAAACCCTTACCTTTTAGTCAAAATCATGGCACTGTTTTTTACTATTTGTCTTGGTTTGAAAGACAGGTGCTTGCTAAGGAAGGCAGGAGCCTCCTTTGGAATGGAAAATGTGAGCCCCTTCCCTCCGAATTGTTATAATTTTGAAATTAAGGGGCTTACAGGCACTTATGTGAGAAATAGGAATAACAGTTCTTTACTAGTATATACATATATGTAACAAGGCAATAATACAGAAATACTGGTTTAACCTGACAGAGTGTCGTGGTTTGAAAGACAGGTGTCACTCAAGGAAGGCTGGAACCTCCCCTGAAATGAAAAAAAAAATGCAATCCCCCTTCCCTCCGAATTATTATAAATTTGAAATNTCGGGAATCCCGGGGCTTCTCCCACAGAAGGAAAGCAGCCAGAAATGCAGAGGTTCAGCGCTGCGTCCTTCTCCCCACCACGGCAGCAGCAGCCTCTCCTCACCTCGTGACAAACGCTGAGTGCCCCCCGGCCCTCCGAGCTGTGTTCCCTTCCCACCCCCCAGATGCCAGAGGGGCAGCCTCCTTGGCCTTCCCCTTTGTTCCCGTAAGCACCCAGCCCTCAGTTCTCTGCAACACACCCAGGGAAAAATTGCTCAAGGGAAAAAGAACAGAAAAAGAACTTTCAAACCTCAACACAGAGTCAGGACAGGACCTGACACCCTGCCGGGCAGGGTGGCGGCAGCAGTCCCATTAAGTGGTGGCTGCACTCCTCTTGTCATCATCAGTACTATCAGTTCCTAGGTCGGTATCAGCATCTGGATTATTCTCTTTCTTAGAGGGCTTCACTCTTTGTCTTTCTGACGGGCGTTTGGTCCTTTTGTTGGGCTTATTCTGACTGTCAGGTTTTTCTTCCTTTATCCTGGCTTCATGGAAGCTGCATTTAGGCATCTCTTCTTCCCCCACACTCTGGTTTAAAAGATGTCTGTAAAATCCACTGAGATCCCTCTGTTTGGTCACATCCAGGTACGCCTCAAGAGCTGATTCTCTTCTTTGTCTCTCCTCCTCCTCAGCTCTTTCTTGCAGCTTCCTCTTATACGCTGAAGTCACAAAAACCTCTTTGTGTGCAAACTCCCCTCCTTCCATTTCGCACTCTTTCTGAATTTTTCTTTCCATTCGTCTTTCTTTTTCCTTCTTTCTAATCTTGGCTGCTTTGAGGATATTGTGGATGTATCTGGGCTTTTTGTCATCGTTTCCAGCTAACATTTTGGCACTGCTTTCTTTCTTCTGCTGCTGCATTTCATCATAAATACTGTCATATTCATACACTGTAGAGTCTTCTTCTAAAGCCTTCTGAATCTCCAATTTAGTCTGTTTCATTGCTTGCTTTTTCAATGCTTCTTTTTGAAGACTTTCCCCAGCAGTTGGCTCTTCATCTGACTCATCTGCAAACACTGAGAGCTTCTTTGAAACCAGTTTTTTCTGTGGCAACTTTTTGGGCATAATAAGCCCATATTGCTTGCCCAGCGCTGCCATGTTGTCCTCTAGAAATCCAGTAGCTAAGGCTGCTTGTGGTGTCCCCAGCCCCAGATTATATCCAGGTGGGAATGCTTGACTCCTTCCCAGAGGAGGAGGGCAGAGCATCTCACAATGGGTTGATGTAATTCTATGAGTCTAGCGAGGGGTCCTTGACAGCCCATTAAACAGAGATAGCCCTCGGAGGGTGTTATCAGGAATGAGTCATAGTAGGAGATAACAAGCACCGTCCCGCCTGCTTTAACAGCTTGTGAAGGTGTTAATAGGATACATGCTTTTGGTTACATCTTACATTGTAATCTAGGACGCTATTTTGTATTTGTATCCTAGGAGTGTAATCCTTTACCCTCCGCTGGCCTTTTCCGTTCCTAGTAAGAGGGTGCTCGTGCAAGTCCTTTGTGGGTCACCTGTGCTAAGGGTGCTTAGTTGGTACCTGCCTCCTGGAAAGCTGTAAAGCTGGGGATGCAGCAAATCTCAGTGGAAAACACTTGGTTAGCCCACACACAAAAATGACAGTTCCATGCTGCTTTCACTGCCTGAGAGAGAAAGGGAGTGTTCCTTAGAGTAACCCGGGTGATTAATGCCCAGCTGTCACCCCTGGAAGAGCCAAAAGTGCCAGTAGGGTTGTGGCTCAGACACTTGTGTCTCCCGTGCTAGCCTGGGAGCTCCAGCCTGGGCTGAGCTGTGTGGCAGCAGTCGTGCTGCAGATGTGCTGGGCTTTTACAGCTTTTGCCCTCGCTGCGTGGCCCCTGTCCCTGCCGCTGGTTTGGTGCCCAATGTTGGTCGCTTCTGCCCGGGGAAGGTGGGGAGGGCCTCGAGCTGCTTCCTTGGCTGATGTAAATGGATGTAGCTCCTATGGAGCCGTGCTGCTCGATGCTGGCTGAGGCCATGGCCGTGGGCCCCCCCTGGGATCTGTGGAGTGCTGTGTGCTGCATGCTGCGCTCGGGGAGAGATCCTTACAGACCAGACCCTTGGGCGTCGGGCTGAGCACTGGCACCAGCAAGTGCCCAGGCATGCTGAAACACCCTTCTGCAGATAGGCTGGAACACTTGTCTTCTCTCACTGAGAACTCAGACATGGTGATGTATTCCCTGAAAGGAATAGCAAGTTTTGAAGACCCTTTTCCTTATCTCTCAGAGTTGGTAGGCTAATATTTTTAAGAACTGTGCAGTCAGATTTTTTCATTTCTTAGGTGTAGGAGCAGTGCAGTACAGAATGGTCTGGGGAGTCGTTCTGTCCCTTTGGGTAGCCAGTGTGAGCTCCTATTTGATTCCAGCATCATGAATGAGAGAGGGGTGCTCTCAGCGACCATGCCAAGTGCAGGTTCTCCTTTGCTGCTGCATTCCCAGAAATCCAGCCTCGAGGAACATGCCGGTGTTTTAATGTGTCCTTTGTGTCGCTCCACACCAGGTGCTGCACCTGCTGCAGTTGTTCTCTAGTGTCAGAGTTACTAACAGAGGCTTTCAAGGGAAATGCTGATGCTCCTGCCTTGTAGCACACCTTGGTTTTCTAAAGGCTCTGAGTTTCTCCTTGCACTCTAATGTGAAGCTGCAGTTTTGTGTAGTTAAGGCTTCCCACCTCTCTCTCTGCTGCCATGGCCTGTGGTGCTTCTTGTGCAGTTGCCAGAGGAAATCCTTGCCGTGCCCGACCTTGCAGCCTCCCCACAAAGTAATTCACAGGAGTGCTTTCTTTTTCTCAAGGGGGGATCAGATTTCTCCAGTTTGGACAACAGAGACTTTCCACTGTGCTGTGCATGCCGGAGGGAAGGCTCAGGGTGAAATCTGCTGCTGGCCTGACTCCATGAGGGAGAGCTTGGCCTTCCTGATTTCCAGACTATTCCTCTAGGAATTCTCTAGCTTATACTCTTGTTTTATCGAAAATGTCTGTGGCTGTGGCCTGACAGCAGCAGTGTTTGGGGACAGCTCACCTGTGTACCTGTGTACCTCAGGCACTGAAGGGGTCGCTGCAGAGCAGGCTCACGCACACACCTGAGCGTGGGGCTGAGCACACTGACTGAGCCCTGGCTCTCGTTTTGGGATGGGACATTGCTTCCAACCTGACCAGTCTGGAGAGGGTTCCTGGCAACAGACCCAGTGGGAGCAGCAAGCAGCCTTCTGGTGCTTGCCTGCTGCTGGGTAGATGGCCACATGCCTCAACATGTGCCACTGTGTTGCTGCTCATCCGCAGCCCCCCAGGAGCTGGGACCATCTGTTTGGGTTCTGTCTCGATTTATTTAAAGCTTCTTCCGAAAGCCAAGTGTAAAACTTCTTTTTTTTTCAGTTTCCTTTCCACGTAAGTTTCCAGTCCATCGTGCCTGATCTGGCCATCGGGGGCCATGCTCGGTCCCAGAGCAGTCCCTGAGCTGCAACACCCGTGTCAGGGCCTGGCCCAACACCCTGTAAAAAGAGGGGTTTGTTGATGCCTGAAGGATCTGACCTGGTTCTGAAAGCTGGAGTGCTTGGAGACATCCTGGTGTCCAGGTGTGAGATACCTGAGTTACCTTCTGCAAGGATGCCCATGGGAAGTAACCCAAGCTGGACACCTGCACCCATGTCCCAGCTGGGAACAAATGACCCCTAAAGCCACCGAGTGCTGCGGTGACAGCCTGTAACCTGGACCAGCTTGTGTGGTTGGTTTGTCAGTGGTTCTGTCCCCTCAGTTTTTCTTTTTACTTTTGCTAGTCATAGGCTGGAGTAGAGCCCAGCCTTGAGGTTGAATTTCTTTGTAATTCCATAAGCCATCTGCATGGCCACCCACTGGAGCGGGTTGCTGGTGTCGGCTCTCCTGGCTTGCTTTATTTTTTTTGCATTTTGAGTTCAATTAGTGCTAACTTTTTTGTTTTTTGTTCTTTTTTTTTAACTTGCAGTGCAAGCTTCACATAAAGCCTGTCGAGCCAAGGATGTTCCTGCATTCACCTGCTTTTGCAGTAATGTGTCTCTGCCATCTGTTTTCTTTTTATATATTTTTTTCCATTTTTTAACATGAATAACTATTAACTCATCTAATAACATAGTGGGAACAAGAAGGAAGAGGGATTGGGTACAGGACTGCGTGCAAGTGGCAGGTCAGGGGTGGGTGGAGGGACGAGGTAATGATGATACCATGTGTTTTTCTCACCAAAACCATCAGCAGTAAATTATTTTTGGCCCCCAGTTTGAACTGAGAGTTAGAGCTGGATGTCAGCAGCTCAGGTATTGACTGGCTCAGGTGTCCTCAGTGCTGCTGGCTGCAGGAGCCCTGTGCTGAGGGAGCCCCGGGGGATGAGTGTTGTAGGAATGTCCCAGGCAGCCCAATCCATGGCGTGGCTAAGCCTGGAGTTGAGCCTGACCCGCATTCCTTTAGGAGCTGGTCCTGCTGTGGGGGAGGGGGGTGTGTGTGTAGATAACCAAGTGTAACTGACCCTGCATGCTGTGACATTTGCATGATAATGTGTGTTAGTCCCTGTTCTGTGCTGTCTGCCCTGACCACGGCTGGGTGTGCTGGCCTGGGCTGGCCTGCTTTTCCAAGCCTTCCTTCCAGCTCAGCGGATGAACGCTGCGGCTGCTTCGGGGAAGGACCGTTCCCAGCACCGCTCTCCCTGCACTACTTGCCTCAAACCTTTGGAACTCCCCTTAAAGTCCTACCTGGTTTCCAACAGGCAGGACCTTAGCAAGGCTTAGCGGCCCTTATAGAATCAAATGCCTGGGCAGGGAGGAGATAGAGACTTCAGCATCCTCTTGGATCTTCCAGGAGTATTCCTGCACAAACTTAAATACAGACTTGCGAGGCTGTGGGGCCCAGAATTCCAGGTCAGGGGAGAGCAGGTGCTTGGACTCACAGTCGCTGCGCTGCCCCCCAGCCCTCCTGCAGCAGGAAAAACGTCCCATTCAGGTGTCCCTAGAGCACGCTGAGGAGATGTAGGATAAGCCAGGCCCCACTGGCTGCCCGCTGCACAGTGGGTCTGTTTCATGGGTTTCCCATGCCACTGCTTTCCAACAGAGTCCTTCCCTTGCTTCCCAAGGAGTGGCAAACCGTGCTTACCCCGCGTCTCCTGGATTTCTTCCTCTGCCAATGCACAGCCACCACTTCCTCTGCTCCTAGCTAGGCAGTCTCCTGTTGCCTTCTTTGAAGCCCTCTTACACAAAATGCTTCCTGCCTGAGTCTCCCACTACAGCTGTTGGCTTGCTTCTGGATGAAATTCCTCTGGGGAGAAAAGAAAAGGCAGAACTATCCCTTTTTTAATCACTTTTCCTCAGGTGTTGGATTGGGAAGTGCTTGGGGGTTAGCTTGTGGATTTTCTTGCTTTTTAACCCTTACTGCTTAAACATGGCTTTAGGAAGAGGATATCTGAATACCATGTCTTGGTCAGACAGCAAAAATGGATAAATAAGCTGGAAATAAATTAGTTGACCTTTTTATCTTTTTTTTTTGGTGTTTTTTTAAAAGTTTGTTGCTTTGATTTGGGTTTTTTTTTGGTGGGGTTTTTGGTCCGGTTTTTTTTAATTTTTAATATTTTTTTTTCCCTCCTGGACTTGCCAACTATGCACTTTTTGTCAGGTTAAATAGGTTTGCTGCAGGGTTGTTTGGAAAATGAAATTCTGGTTCTTGTGGCTTCTGGCAAAGCCAGCTTTAAAATCTTGAGTTATGAAGGAAGGAGTTTGGGTTGTTTGCATGAGTTTTTTACAGTCACATCACATGCCCATCACCAAGTGCTCGTGGCAATATGCTTTGCTTCAGCTGTCTCTGTGCATGTCCTCTTTTTAATTACCAGTGTTTTGTGCCAAGTAGAAAACTTAATTTTAACATTTATTTCTCCTGCTTCATTTAACAGCCCTTCAAGGGATATTTAGCAGGGGAAATCAGCTGAGTTGAGCTTTTCCTCTTTGACAGAAAGCTGTGGCCAAGTGCATTAGTGTCTTTTTGGTTGAGTTTTTCTCCAGCAGAAACCAAGCTGTGTTGGAGAAACTGGGAATAAACCACAAACTTGAAGATGTCACAGGTACTGTTTTGGTTTTTTTGCCAAAGGAGATGGTAATGACTTTTTTTCACATCTTGAACCCCTGGGCCATGTTTAGCTTGTTCCTGCTGCACTTGTTGCTTTTCTTTCCCCGTGCCTTTTTTCACAGCAGCCCCTGATGTGCATGGAGTGAATGATACACTCAGGTCTGGCTGGATGTGCTTTCACCTTTGCATGTAAGTACAGCAGTAAGAGACTGACCCTTCCTGCCTCGCTCCTGACAGGATACCAGCTGTGCTTCTCGGGCAGATTCTCCAGGTCCTCTTTCTTGCAAGTGGGGTGCTTAGAACTCCTCTACATCTGCATGTTCCTGACAAGGTGGATTTCAGTCTTTAGGCTAATGCAAAGGAGCAGGGAAGCACACTGAAACGTGCCTTTTCTGGGATGGTGATGTTCCCAGGCCGTGAAGCAAACCCCCAGAAAGGAAAAGCAAAGACAGTCCAGATCTCTGCGAGGGGCTGCAGCTGCTCTGTAGAGGGGGGCACCTGTGGGTTTGGCAGGCAGTGGGAAAGGAGGAGATGGGTAAGGGTTTGCTCCCCCAGAACCTTCTGGGGGTCACACAGTTCCTTCCTGGCAGAGCAGTGAGTAGGAAGGTGCCCTTGGAGCTCGTGGTCGTGAAATGCATCATCTTGAAATGCATCTCCTGTGGCACCCCGGGAGCAGGGAAAGCAGGCACTGGCACCCTCCCCGGGCTCCTCTCCAGCTGGAGAGCTGCCACTCCTGTCACCCCCTCTGTGTGCTTCTGACAGCTTGAAATCCCATCAGGGAGATTTGTGTCTCCCTGCAAGTACGTCCACCTTAAACAGGACTCTTGGTTCTGCAGGCAGCTCTCGTTCTGCTTCTCCCAAACCGTCTGAGCATGGATGGCAATGTCTCTGTGTGTGACCACATCAGCTCTGTCCATTTGACTCCAGTCCCCTTCTGTGTCCCTTCTCCGAGGGCCCGGCTTGCATGGGCAGGGTGTGGAAGCCATGGTGCTCTCGCCAGCGTGTGCCAGCACGGAGCTCTACAAATATGAAGGGTTTTTTTAATTACCAGGAAACAAAGCTGTGAACAGCGGTAGAAATCTTGTTATTTGTATACGTTTTTAATATCCTGATTGCCTTAAACCATAGATGTAGGACTTATTACCTTGCTATTGGAAAATAACCCATGTTTGTAACTAAACAATTGTGTAACCTACATACAGTGTTAATGCAAATGATATGTATGCATCTGTTAGATATTGTCACTTTATTTGATGTTAAAATATTTCAGTTTTTGAATTACAGATGGAATAATAACCTTATAGCATAAGCTCAGTTATTTCTTGTATATGCTCCAGGTTGCAGATCCAAATAGTGCCAACAATTGAAGTGGGGAGAGGAAATATATTTTTACCCAAAGCTTTGGTCTTTGCGTGGCCTTTTTGACGTTTGCTCTTACTGTTCTGAAGCGTGGTGACAGGAGGGTCACCTGTCAGCCTCTGCCTTCCCAGCAGGTTGTTCTGTGCCTTTGAGGTGCCTCTGTAGGTTTGTGCTGCTGTTTGTCAGTCATTTCTTGTGGTGGTCATGAGCTTCTTCCCCACCTCAGCCGGTGTCCTGGGGAGCTCAGGCCTCTCCGACGGAGTTGGTGTGTGTGACACCTCCCCAGTGCATTCCTTCCCTCATGACTTACTTGAAAATGTTGTTCCTCTTTTGTTCCCTCCCCCCTCCCCGCCCTCCCTTTTTCATTTCAATTCTGAACCTCTGTTTCTTTTCTCTTCTGTTTTTCTCTTTTTCTGTAGCTTCTTCTTTATGTAACCGTCACCTTGCCAAAGCCCCACACCCCCTCTCCCAGTGGACCGTAGGGCACTGGAAGAGCTGCGGATCCGGGCACCCCTGCCAGGAGAAGAGCCATCTCATTCCTCCATCACGTCTGCCCTCCTCTCCTTCCCCTTTGTTCCCACCCGTGCGTCTGAGGGTGTGCTGTGCTGTGTGTCTGTGCGGGATCTGCCCGCTCCCGGCGCGGCTCTGACAGCGTCCAGGCTTCCAGCACTGCCAGAGGGAACGGCTGCCGGAGGGAGCTCGGCCGCAGTGGGACATCTGGGTCAGTTGGATTTTTTTGCCTCCCTCCCCATTTCTTTTGCCATAACACGCACACGCTGCTGGTGACGCGTACAACAACAGACTGGGGGTGTGCGTAGCTGGAGGATTTAATTTCTGCCTCGAGCCTGGCTGCTTTGGATACCACAGCTTCATCTCAAGGGCATCCTGTGCTCCTCTGGCATGGCTGGAAATCTCTCCGTAGACCCGGTGATGTTCTCAGTGTGTCGCTGTGTGAAGGTGGATGTCGCATCCTGTGGCACTGATGGAACCTGTCCTGGACGGTCAAGGCCTTATTTTCTGGCTGATGTGCCTCGCTATGAGCAAAACAGGATTCTGGTTTTGTACAGCTGAGCTGCACTGGCTCGTACTTAGATCGAGGGCTTCCTTTTGTTTTCATGAAGCCTAATTAGTGATTATTTTTTTAACAGTCCTGAATGTGGGCAAGTTCTTAACATTTCTGCCTGGTTTACTTTGGAAGTGAACTCAGTCTAAAAGCTTGAGAAGTGCCAAAGGATTGCTTGAAGGTAAAAACAAAACCTGTAAAATGTGTCTAGTGACCTCCAGCTGGTTTGGGATGGAGGGAAGGAGGCAGCCTGAGCCTCCTGGGATCTTGTTTTGTGTAGAGTGATGCACTTTTATTTTTAACCGAATACTAGTGATTTATTCTTTGCATCTGTGAACCTTAATCAAGGAATTCCCTTCCTTTAACCTGTTGTGGAAAAGGTGCCATGAGATGGTCTAGGTTTGGCCTCTGGTAAGCTGTGTGTGACATGCCAGCTGCTGCCAGAGGGGCTCTGCTGAAATCTGCTGGGTTTTTTTCAGAAGCACAATATTTTGCAGCACTCTTCAGTGACAAGGGTCAGCTCCCTCCAGTCAGGTGGAAGGAAAACTGCTTGTCCTGGAAACCTTTGCGACCAAAGAAGTGACTTTGTAGAGTTTATAGTGTTGGCCTCACATGTGCTGTACCCGTTTGCCTGGTATGTAGCTGGACTCGCTGACTGTTGCCCAGCCTGAAGGGCTTTGAATATTTGCACAAGTGTAGCATCTGCAGTGATACCAAAACCAGAGCCTGCCCTGCTCTCGAGGTTGCAGGGGCCTCAGGTGGTACTCAGTGCCTCCCACCAGATGGCCAGGTCTGAAACCTGTTCAATTCAGCCTTCTGAGCACAAAGCAGGGTCGAGGCAATTGCTGGATTAAACCTTGGCTGTGTCCATTCCTCTCTTGCTCTGCAGAATTCTGTGGGTATTTGTCTTAACTGGGAACCACTGCTTGCAGAATGGAATCCCTGTGTGCCCCCGGCACCCATCCCTACCAAAAAGCCATGGCTTGACCTGCATGTTTTCAGAAAAAATAGTGATTACTCATGCAGCCTGAAAATAGTGATTGACCTTGCAGCCAAGGACTGCTGGGGCTCAGGGCATGCCGGTGCTCGAGCCACCCCTGTGCCTCATGCAGGCCAGTGTCCCCCTGGCCTGGGGTTCTCTGCACACACAGGTGGTCACCGTTGACTGAGAACATGCCCTGCCTATTAAATCCCCAGTTTTGTGTCTTTTCTTCCAGTGGTGGCACCTGTGGCAGTCTGCAGTGTCAGTGACCGCTGCTGGGGGCCCGAGGGCCTTGCTAGCCATGATAGCCTGCAGCTTGCCCAGGTACCCTGCCCAGCAGCCACCCCAGCCGCTGGATGGCTCCTTCTGTGAGACCCTGCTTCAGGGCGGGAATCCTCTTCTTATGCTTCTCTCAGTCCTTGCACTTGTTTGTTGTTGTTACTTCTAAACTCCAAATGGAAATTTTTTAAAAGCTTAATATAAGGAGAAGCAGATGGGCACAACCCAAATGCCGATACTCACACGGACTGCCTTTATTTTGCAGCTCTGTAGAGTTTTGCTGTGCTGGTGCCTTGAGTCCTGCTTGCAGCTCTGGACTTCGTGTCTCCAGAAGGACATAGCGGAGTTAGAGAAGGGCACTAATGGTAAATGGGATGGAGCAGCAGCCTGCCAGGTGAGGTGGCTCCGTTTGGAGAGGGGAAGGCAGAGGTGAGGGAGGAGGCAGCCCTGCTGTGAGCAGGAGGTGGCAGCACATGTCCTCTAGAGGTCCCCTGCAGCCCAGCTTTATTTGTGCCGGTTGGAAAGCTCGATGGCGGTGCGTGCCCAACTGCCAGTCACCGAATCATCACAACGAGACTCGGCGGGCACTTAGCTCGAAGGGAATGGGCTCAAAACATGGAGTAGCTTTCTTTACAGAGCAGGTACTAAGCCTCCGGAGTTTGTTGTCCCAGGCTGTTGAGGTAGACAGTGTCAGCAGACGGTTTTGGGGTTGCTTTGGGGGTTTTTTTAAAGGTAAATTCAGGGAGAACAGCTCCATACAGAAAACAGTCACAATCCATTGGTGGTGGATACGGGGTGGAGAGAAGGGAGCAGAAGGCACGGACACTTCCAGCGGTGTCTGTGGAACGAGGGCGGAGCTGCCAGAGGCCAGTGGGGGCTTTCCCACACCCAGGGCTGGGAGAAGGGATGACGACGTGACTTTCAGCTGCTTCCTGCATGGCTGCAGCTGTTGGGGAAGAGGTGTCAGCGTGGTGAGGGGGAGGCTCAGAGAGCTTATTTGTCACCCGGTGTCCCTAGCAGAGCTGGGAAAGCCACTTCCTCTGCTCCCAGTTGAAAAGTCATGCTTTGGGCTTAACCCCTGTGTGGCTGCTGCAGAGGGTCTGTACTCTAGTGTCTGGAGAGCCAGCCCTTCAGGGGCTCAGGGAGCCCGGGTGCTGCAGGGAGCAGCAGAGTGTGTGAGGATGAGCTGGGCTTACAGCTAAAGGCTTGGAAACAAGCAGCAGTGCTCCGCTGGGAGGTGGCTGCTGTGCCCTGGGGTGCTCCCTGGGCTTGGGGCACTGAGCAAAAGCACGATTGAGTTTGTGAATGCAGTGGTTTTATCCCAGTGCTCCTGAGGGAGGTGCTGGGCTCCTGGCCTTCACTACTCTGGGCCCCACTGGAGCACAGACCTGTGATGGCATCTTGGGCAGGTCCATGACGTGAAGCACTGGGGTGCTGTGAAGTTTGCGGGAAGGTCACGTGAATGTGAGGAGTCAAGGGCATCAGGGAATCTTTTCCTGTGGGAAACAAGAAGCCCTGGCAGTGCTCCAGTACGGCCCTGTGTTCTACCAGTGGGAGCAGCATACAAGTCAGCCTGCTGCTGAAGGTGATGGGGGCCACGCAGGGTGGGGCAGGAGGGGTCAGTTGCTGCACTCGCTTCCAGGGAAGAGCAAAAACAATGGGATGCTGTCTGGTGCCGCAGCCAGAGAGGTGCCCACAAGTGTTCTGGGCCTAGGCCAGGATAGCCGGACAGTGGGACACTGCAGTGGGGCTGGGGCATGCCTGTGTTGGGGTCTGGGGAGCAGGAAAGCTGCCTTGCAGCGAGGGACACTGAGTCCTGCCTCTACAGGGGTTTGCTTCCCAGGGCTTGCCGAGTCGGCACTGGGGCTTGACCGGCTCCAGGCAGCTCGAGGAGGCCAGGAAGGGTTCTGGGCAATTTTGGGAAAGCCACAGTGATGCTGTTAATTGGGTTTATTTTGGAAGGCAGAGCTCTCCCCCAAAGGCCAGCACAGGCTGGGGCTGTGCCCAGTGTGGGGCGGTGCAGGGCCTGCTCCTGTCCTGTGGCTTTGGGGAGTGGGAAACAGCAACAGGGACTCAGTTACCTTCCCAGAGCGATGCACAGCCATGGCTGCAGCACCCCTGGGACAGCACACTGCCCCAGCAGCACCTAAATCTCTCCTGAGGCCCAGCTCTCCTCCCTGCTGTGCCAGCCAGGCCCCTGCCAGCTGGCAGAGGCTCCCTGTTCCCATGCCCGTGCCAACTCCCCTCCTCGTGTGCGTCTGTGATGGGAACAGGCTGTGATCCTTGCAAGTGCCTGTGTGCTGGTGCCGTGAGCAGGGAAGGGGAAATGTGCCCCTAAACCTGGGGGGGGAAGGAGCAGGGGGAGGGGAAAAGGTAGTGTAAATTTAACTGGAAAAGATGTGTGACATGCCATGGGCTGGAAGTGGTGAGCCCCAGAACTGGGGATAACCTGCAGTGGCAGGCTGCTTTGCTGGGGGTGTGCCAGTGACACCCTGAGTCTGCTCAGCAGCCTGGCTTTGGAAAACTGAGCTGTGGGATGAGAAGGTCAGGGACTGGAAATACTGTAAGGGCTAGAAGGGAAGGAAGACACACACCCTACTGAGAAATGTGGTCTTGAGGGGTATTTTTTGAGCCATGGCAGGAAGAAGCCATAACCCAAGAGAAGGCTTTCGGTGTGGACTGCTGCAGTTAAGATGGCACCTTGGAAGGCATAGGGCAGGAGGGGCTCCCGGACAGGGGACATGGAGCAGTGTCACAGCCAGGCACTCAGCCTGCAAGGGCAACAGTCCAGAGCAAGGAGCACCAGGCCTGGGGTTAAAGCTGGAGCTGCTACAGAGGCAGTGAATTCATGTTGGGTCTCCCCTGGCTGCCCAGCGCCTCTCATGTCACCTTTCCAAGGGTCTGGCACAGAGCAGCTCCCTGGCAGCCTCCAGGTAAAACTGATCCAGGTCTCGGGTAAAAAGCACAGCACCAGACTGGGAATCCAGGACAACTTTCTTTATTGCTACCAGAAGGCTTTCATCAGTACAATGGCTCTGGATACGATACCTTCCTCAGGGCTGTGGAGAGAGCTTACAGTTGGGACAGGGTGTTCTGAGAACAGGGTGTCACATGGAGGAGACGTGTTTAAGGTCTGACTCTTGGTTAGAAGTTACATGAACACAAAACTCGAGGGTCGGGGGTGTTTCGTTTTGGTTCTGTGGCTGATAATGACACACGTTCCAAACCTCAGGCATCCGCAGCCACCCCAGCACCTCACCCAGCAGTGCTGGGAAATGTGCAGGGAAAACCAGGCTCTGCACAATTCAAGGGTGACACTTGATGGAGAGGACCAAGCCTTGGTGAGAATCCACACTGAGTGCAACACAGCAAGAAAAAATTAGTTTCAGTTCTAGTGATACAAAACCCAGTAACTGCTTTCTATGTTGGGAAAGGCAAACTGGTGTAACTGGGAGAAGTCTCTGTGCAAGGCACAGAGCACCTTCACACTCCTGTGGGAATTAGTGAAGTGTGGAGCAGCTTGCAAGCACTGGTTTGGGTTTTTTTCCTGCCTAATCTTTTAAATCCAGTTTTTCAATATTACCACATTTAAACACCCAAGTTTTAACAAAAGAGGTTTTCTGTTTAGAAGGGCAAAAGAAAGCTGTGGTGGAGGTGGGGCAGGACAGAATGTCATGCACAAGACTGGCTGAGAACTAAAAGAGGAATAAGCAGAAAGGGAGCAAGGAGCAGGTGGGGATGGGATCAGAGAGGCATTAGTTGGCTGGGAAACCCGGAACAGCTCCGAAGGGCTGATGTGAGCTCTTGGATGTGGAGAATGGGTTACAACACACAGGAGCAGAAAAACAGTGGAACCAACAACACTAGAAAGGAAGAGGTTTTTGCTACTTTTTTTGTTTGGTTTTTGGGTCTTTTTTAGATTTTTATACTTTTTTGTGTTTTTAAGTGCTTAAATAGTGGAACTATAATTAGCCGCAGAAGAAATAAAATTCAGAAAAGGGTTGGGATTTTTTTTCCTGGTTTTCTCTTGGCTCCCTTCAGTTCAGCCTGACAAGGTACGGCCCCTTCTCGCCCCGCTGACGACACGGGCTGCCAGGTCCCGTGGTGGCACTGGCAGCTACATGACAGACACCGGCTGCAGAGGCGGGCACGGGGACACGCTGCCCTCCTGCCGCGAGACGTCGGCGCCGCAAACAGAGCCCATGTTCTCCAGGGCCACTGCCTCCGGAGCCAGGTCTTCGTTGTAGAGGCGCTTGATGCCGTCGTAGAAGTCGTCCACTTCCATCTCTTCCACCTTGCGCTTGGCGGAGCCTGGCTTGCAGCCGCTGGCAGGGGCGGGCAGGCGCGGGTAGAGCGCGGCTGTACCTGTGACGGGCGCTTCTGGCCGGCCGTTGTCCTTGGAGAAACCCGGCCCTGGGACAGAGGAGGGCTGGCGGTGGAACGCTCCTCTGTTACAGGTCACCAGGGTCTGCTGGAGGGGACTGTAGACATATACAGAGTTGGGCAGCAGAGAAGGCTGCAGAGTGGAAAGGTGATGTGCCACGAGCTCCCGGCAGTGGATCAGCTGCGAGCTGTCCATCTGGAAAGGGAAGACAAGCAGAGGTACCATTGCTGGGGGATCACTGGCAGGGTGAGGACACGGGCTCCCAACACCCCAGCCCCCTGTGTGCCTCACTTGCCAACAACATACCAGACACAGGACCCCTACCACAGTGACTTCCTAAGATACACCCCCTGCTTGTTCCTGCACCTCATAGGAATCACGGGGGGAAGGAAGCAGAACTTTGGGGTCTTAAAGGATTTCATTGCCGGTTTTTAGCAGCCAGAGTGTGTTCCCAGTACCTACGAGGCTCCCTGTATGCTGGGATGAACAGCAGAGCCACTAACAAGTTGAATTTTTCCCTGGTGTATTTTCTCCCTGGTGCAGCAAGGGCCTGTGTGCATCGCGGCACACGGCTTCTCCCCCATCACCTGGGGGATGTGGTCAGGACTGAGACCTGGCAGCACTGTCCCTACCGCTGTCGCTGCAGGCTGAGACCCAGCCAGCCCTCCCCACACAAGCAGAACAGCAGGCAGCCATCGGCAGCGAGGAATTCCAAAGCCCCGGGTGGCCTGGATCGCTGGAGCACCGAGCAGGATGCAGGGCCAGTCCCTCCCCACTCCGTGTGCGCTGCCCTCCTCACCTGTGCCTTCTGGAGCAGCTCGATGATGAGAGCCAGCCAGTCGGGGAGCAGCTTCTCCAGCTCCAGGCTGACGATGGCCAGCGCCAGCATGGAGCCCTTGAACTGCAGCAGCTGGAAACAGGACATGCAGTGCAGCAGCTGCTTGGAGAGCGCCGCCACGTGCTGCGAGGGGCTGGGTGTGGGCAGCAGGGCCGGGAGCTGCGGCCTGCTGGACACTGCCACGGCGTGGAACTGCGGGACACAAGCACAGGAGGCAGCTGGTGGCACCGGCCAGGCCGTGGCACACCTTTGTAACAGCTTGGACACACAAGGGTGTGTCCCTTTCTAACCCCTTTCTGACCCGTGGGGAAAATCCCGCCATGTTGAACCCACCAAAGCTTGAAAACCCACCAGACTTTCTGGTGGGACCTGCTTGGGCACCAGGCTCTAGGGCTCTGCAAAAGGCCTTCCCATCCACCCTTCTCTCTCCAGTGCACATGTGGTGTTCAGGGATCCTAGTCAAACTCCTCAGGCAAGGAGTGAGGATAAAATTCCACAGAGAACGTCCCTTGGTCTCCTCTAATGCATGGCTCTGGCTCTGGGCTGTGCAGGTCTGCAGCAGGTATGGATCCATGCTCACAGTCCACCCTTGGGTCTTTCTCCTTGGCTGCACTCCTTGTTTCCCTCCTGCCTGTCATTTAGCTTGAGAAAACCACTGGCAGTGTAGAGTTAGGAGCACAGTTTTCAGGAGCTGTGAGTCCGCGGCTTAACACACCCCAGACCAGGCCAAAATGTCAGAGGGCAGATCCATGTTTTAGATATTACATCCCAACAGTGACAGGTCTCTGAAATTCTCTGGCAAGGGCTTTTCTTTCAGAAACTACAGGTACAGAGGAATTACAAAGAGATTCCAAAGTCTTTGCTCCCCTACAGGTAGAATTTTTGTCTAGGTGCTTCTCGACACATTATTTGCACTGACAGACACCAGAAGGAACATCAGTAGCCCCTGACTTACAATATGAAGGAAATCCAGTGGCGTTGCCATGTGAAGATCCCAGTTCAGTTTATCCAGGATGATCTTCTCCATTCTGCGAATTTCAGCTGGAGAACAACCACAAAAGCTATCCCGAGCCAACACTTTCAGTACTGGAATCCTCTGCAAAAGACAAGGCAAAAAAGGAAACGAGATCAAATCATTAGAGAAATCAAACCAAATGCTTCATTCCTGTCCTGGCAAGCAAGCACAGGTAGGGCTGGAAGGGCAGATATTCCAACAATGCCAAGGTAGGAAGAACAGAGTTACCTCATCTTCCTCAATGGTCTTTGCAGCAAGGAAGAAGCAGCTGATTGCAATACAGTTCAGGTACTTCGGACGGGCCTGCAGGACAGGAGAGCAGAGAGGGCTCTGTGTCAGTGTGATGCAGCAGTGATTCCCTGATGATTCTGTCGGGGCATCCCGAGCCCCAGGGTCTCATGCTGGATGTGCAGGCTGACCTCTGACTACGCCCTGGCAGCGGCAAGCCGTGCCAAGCACAAATCCCTGCTCTGTGACATCAGGCAGGGCAGGGATCTGCCAGCCCCGTGATCGGGAGTGGGCAGCGTTGGACTGGAAAGAGCGCGGGTTTAGGCACTGCAGCACAACTGGGAAAGAGAAAATCCTAAGGGGAGCTTGTCCCCTCCCAGAAAAGCCACTTCACCTGCTGCAGCAGAGCTCTGTTCTGAGTGTGGCTGCAGGTCCGACACGGAATGGGAAACGAAATGGGAAGTGGAACAAGACTGTCTTTGCCTGGGGTTACTGTAACTCAGAAAAACTTTTTAAAAAACCCTTGTGAAATTACCACTTGTAATTTCACACTACGGTTCCCAAAAATGTGGCCCAGGGATAAGTGGGGGAGAGCTGGTCCCTTCCACAGGGAGATGGTTTTTAGGCAAGGTAAGCGGAATTTGGAGGGGAAAGGCGGGATTTTTTGTGAGATTTGTACATGTGACCACCTTGACAAGGGGCTTCACTTCCACTGTCAGTAAAACAACCACTGGCCATGGCCACCTCCTCCAGAGTGGCTGGGGCTGGGAAAGGCAGAGGCTGTTGCTAAACCCTGGCACAGCTGCAGAGCTGTGAACAGCGCCTGGCAGCTGGGCCTCCTGCCTGCAGTCAGAGATGGTGGAGGCAAAGGGAAGTGCAAATCTTGCAACGAACCTGAATTTCACTCACAGCCTGCACTTGTGCATTCAGGTGTCCAAGGGAATGAATTCCTTAGGGCAGGACCAGGACTGGGCCCTGCTGAGAGCTAACCAGTGCTGTGCAGTGAGATACACTGACACTGCTGGCTCTGGCTAACAGCCAGTCCCAGCAATCCCAAAGTCTGCTCCTGGGGAAGGGACTGGTGGTGTTCATAATAAAATCCCACAGAGAAGCCCCTGGTTGAAAAAATAGGAGTTCAGCTGCATCAGAGGAATGAGCTTTATGGGAGAGGAAAACAGGGGAGGGAGCACAAAACCCCAGTGCTCACCCAGGCAAAGCCCCTTTCCCCCTTCCTGGAAGCTCACTGTCCAAAGCACGCAGTGGGCTCTGGAATTGTATTCCTGTGCTTTCAGTACAGACTCCCTGGCTGCACCAACCTGCTGAAAGAAAACCTGCACTTGAGGGCACTGGCTGCTGAGGTATCTAAATCCTTGCCATCTCAGCATTTCAGTAAATCAGCTGCTTTGGATTCTTAATAACTTCCATGGCTTGCAAGAGAACATGATCAATATTTATTAATATTTAAGGGGGGAGTTAATGAATGATGTCGCTTGTGTTCTACCAAACTCTGTCACATGGGAAAGCAAGGGCACAGGCTGGGAATTCATCCTCCAGCTCCCATCTCCTAAGGGATATTGCTTACCCAACAGAGTGGTGCTGGGGTGTGACACATGCAGATGAGAGCACGGATTGCTGAGGACAGAATGTAACTGAGCAAATGTGGTCAGAGATGAACTTCCAAAGCCTGACTTCACAGCTCTGGGTCAGGCATTCCAGGCTGGAGCATAGTTTGGTTTTTTACTTGGCAGGTGCAAAGCAACGGCCCAGCTAACAGGGCCAGAGAGGCAGCAGGGAGCCACTCCACTTGCAGGGAGCCCAAATGTTTTCCCCCTTTTAAACACCTCCTATAGAAGAACAGCCTTAAAACCCAAAGGGGCTCATCTATTCTGGTTGGGTTCAGCGCAGCAGGAGGGCGCAGGTGTCACATGGACAGCCTCCACCTGTGTCTGCTTCCGTTTCTCCTTCCCGTCTCTTGGACATCAGTCCAAGATAGAGTCCATCAGCCTGGAGAGCAGCTTGGTAGGAAACTACTCCCCCAAAAGTCGTTGCCTATGTTTCAATCTTCGCCCATTTTTTTTCCCACTTCCCTGTATCAGCCCCCTGCCCAGGCCCAAAAGTCTCCTTGGTTTTCTTTCCAGATGGTTTCCTGCTAGCGGGTGCCCCAGCAATTCGGGGTGGTACAAATGGGAGGAATGTAGCTGTGGAGGTGAGCAGGGACCTTGCCTGGTGCTGGTGTCCCAGGGCTGGGCTGGGGCTGTAGCCGGGGCTCGTGGGCACTGCCTTTGCCTTCCAGAGTCAGCCCAGGCTCAGGCAAGGACTGGTGTCTGTGCCCAGCCTCCCTGCCCCCAAATCAGGCTCTGGAGCAGAGCAGGTGTTGCCCGCACACGTGTGAGCAGGGCAGGGGTGAGTGCCGGGGGAAGGAAGCGCTTCCGTCCGGCCACACCGCTGGGACGGCACACGCCAACAGCACGGCACGGCCAGCAATCTGTTCCCGTCTGTGGAGCTGCAAATATTTACCTTTACTGCTGCTAAAAACCTGTCCAAGAGGCTGATGGCCAGGGCGAGCGTTTCTGGGTAAAGGTGGAACTGGTACTTGAGCTTGGCCAGCCACTGGATGACCTCATCCCTCTGCCTTGGAGAAATGGCTACATCCTGAGGGAGAGAAAAACAGATTGTTCTTACGCACGGGCTGAGAAAGTCCCAAAGGACCAAAGGTTTTATTACCTCCACAGGAGTCACTCGGCATGGAAACAACACCTCCTTTGGAAAGGGGGAGCCTGGAGCCAGCCCCAGTCACCACTAGGTCCCTGCAGCTACTTATCCCATCCCAAAGTCCTGCCCTGGAAAAGAACTTTGCTTACAGCAATTTCAAACCTCACTCCAGTGTCACTGTATGGTGGGGAAAAGAGGATGGGTGACTTTGTCAAGCACTGGCAGGCTCAGCTCCAGACTAGTTCCCAGAAAGTTATTACTTACTTAGTTACTATTTTTTATTATGTTTTTAACCTCCTCAGACCCATATGGATGCACAGAAACTCCCAGCTGGAACAACATCCCCCTTGCCAACAGCAGAGCGGAGGGACCCTGTTGGGGTTTTGTGAGGAAAGGTTTATTTTTTTCTTCAGATCATGGGGATTTTTTTAGCTCAGTACCAGTTAAAATAAAGAAAATTGCAGACAGCTGACACAAAGCTTTCAGTGGCTCAGTTAACTGGGACTAGGGGTGCAGCAGCTACAGCTTCACCTGCAGTTTGGGTTTGGTATTTGGTTTAGGTGTTTGTCCTGTGTCTCCTCCATCGATCTGTTTGGACAACAGCTGAAGTTCAACCACAGCTCAGTCAGTGACATAAAATCCTTTCCTGTGACCCAGTTCAGAAATACCTCCAGCTCTTCTAGAGCCTTGCACATGAACCAAGGAACTGTCTGGTCTGGCTCCAATGGAGATTTCTGGGGATGATCAGCAAGGATGGGTCGAGAAGCATGAAAAGTTGGGCTCCAACTGCCCCCAGCAACACCATGAGGGCAAAGCAGCAGGAGTCTGGAATAAAAGCACCCCAGAACTGATACAAAATAAGTACTTGAGGCTGCATCCACCCCTGAAACACACAGGGGTACCTTCCATGGACAGTAACAGTGCCCTGGTGTCACCGGCACTGTCTGCTGCTCCAGTAGGCCTCTCTGCTCGCAGCTGCTGCTCAGCTAGAGCCTGGCTCTTGAATAAAAAGTACCTGTTATTTTCTCCACTCCAGCAAACACTGGCTCTTTCGGAAAGCATCCACGCACACACCGGGAGAGGCTGTTGAATGCTCTGCACAAGGTGTTCCAGACAGTGGGAAGGGATCTGGGCTGCACCCAGAGAGGAAGAAAGGGGAATGCTTGAGGAGGGGGTACAGATGGCATGTCCGGTGTTCCTGCTGGGGAGGGAGGGCTCTGCCTCAGCACCATGGGGGGACTTCAACACCACTACCCCCCCAGCCCTTCCATCCCTGGCAAATCCCGTTCCTGCTCAATCCCACCAAAAGAGACAGTGGCTTCCACAGCTCCCAGTGGTGTCTGTCTTGGCTGGGTGCTGTTTCCCTGTGCCTGCCAAGGCAAAAGGTGAGGCCTTCTCCTAAAAACAGCATGGCTGGGAAGGGTAAGACTCTGTCCCTCTGTGCTGCCTCTCCTCCCCAGCCCTCCCGAGACCTGTCCTTGGATCTTCTGGCCCTTTGTGGGCAGCCGAAAGGCACAGTTTCAGACTCGGGGTGAGCTCTACCAGCAGGCTGGAACACACGGAGCAGCAGCTGCACACACACTGCCTGCAGGGCCTGTCCTTGCCGTGTGAAGGGAAAGGGCTTTTGACCCAAACCCATAGCACAGCTGGAATGTGAAATTAAACCAACCCCAACCCCACAGTGTCTGTGGGAGGAAGGAGCAACTGCAAAACACCCTCAGCTCGGTGCATGTGCAGCACAAGGAAGGCTCCAAAATAAAACTGGCTCCTTAAAAATACCTGGGGAAGCAAAGGAAAGAAGGGGAGTCTCCAGCTATTTTTGGCACCCTACAGAAAGGGTGTCTACTCCAGACCCTAGCTGAAAATAAAGGAGCAGGATGGTGGATGCAGAATCCCCTCACACACGCAGGTGAGTTTAAACACCAGGAAAGGTTGTTACAGCCAGGTTTAGGAGAGAGGCAGCCCGAGTAAGAACTGGTCCCCCAGCCCCCACAATCCGTGCTGCTGCTCCATGCAGGGCAAAGAGCTTCCCACACAAATACCAGCCTTTATCCCTCTCCCTCAGAGGTGTCCCTGTGTCACCCTCAGAACACAAATAACAAAATGCAGCACAGTAAAATTAATTAAGCAGCAAGATCACTGATCCTTAGTTAATTGAAACTAAAAGCAAAAATGAAACACTCTGGTGGATGAAAGTGAGAAAGTCCCTTTGGGTGGAAAGCGAAGGTTCCTCCTTGGGGCATAGGTACTTTCTGAGTATCACCCCTGCTCCAGGCAGGAAAACCAGAGGCAATGACTTAGGCGCTCCAGAGTGCAAGCACCCAGCAAAACATCTCTAGGGATGCTGATCTCTCTCATACCTTGAGACTTCTGGAATATGCAGGCTAAAATAAATACTGTCTGTGAACTCAAACATGACTCCAGTTTACTGCTGTCTAATCTGGACAAAACACCTCAGCTGATAATCTTTTCCTTAACGTCTGCTGTCCCAGCCAGGTGTTCTGCTCTTTCTCCCTATCTGTTGCTGCCTGGGCCCTGTGGGCAGTGTGCAGGTGACCTTTATTATTTATTAGGACTGGAAATAAACTGAACTCTCCCAATTCCTCAAGAGGTACTGAGAACAAGGGGGGAAATAGAAGAGCCAGAAGGAGAAAGGAAGGAGACATGACACAAGTGACACTCTCTTTCAATAAAAATAAACCCACAACTCTTGGCTCACGCCCCTCTCAGCCACAAAGTTACTTGGTAACATGCAAAATCAACCTTTGACCAGTTTTTAGGCCTCCATTTCTCAAACCTTAATCCCAAGAAAACTTCTGAATGTCACCTGCATCTCATACAACCTGGGGTGGGGGGAGGGGGAACCCAGAGGGGAAGAAAATCCATTCAGAAGCGGGAGGAGGTTCCAGACTCAGCCCATCTGTTTTTTCAGGCTGAGAGGCCTTTGTCAGATCTGGCTTTGGTATGCTGCACATACCCAGAACACTGGCCTGCATTTAAAGGAGGGAAATGGGAATTTTTAGTACAAACAAAACAGAAGAATCACATAAAATAAGTCGCCAGGACTGAAGTCCCCAACACAGTCTGCACCCCATCCTAAAAATGTGAAGTCCTCCTGCTTCTGTAATTATGCATTTCTTTCTTCCTGTTTAAGACCTCAACTGACACATATTTAGAAACTGAGTTTGTTCCGGTTTTAAACACCAGAACCAAAAATGTCTCCCGAAGAGTCAAAACAGAAAGTTTATTCCCCAAAAATACCTCCCCAGCGTCTCCAGTCAGATCCTGTGGTTTCTGCAGATACACTCAACGCTGTCAGCGGCAAAGCAGGTGAGTTCATTAAACCTCTGTGCAGCCGGTCCTCCCTTGGAGAAGGGGAACGGAAAGTTCCACACGCTTCGGGGTGCCAGATCTGATCCACAGAAGGATGCAGATTTCCCGATTACCATGGGAAATAAACAACAGTGTCGTGCAAGGGAGGTTTTAGGCTGCTGCGGCTGTTTTCAGAAGAAGGCAGTGGATATTAGGGTACCTGGTTATCTTCCCCCAGATACTACAGAAAATAGGGTAATTCCTACTGAATGTCCGTGCCTGCACCATCGCCACAGTGAATGTTGGGAGGACACGGGACAGTTGGGAGAGGCTGGGTGTCATGAACTGTAGGAACACAGGGAAATGTGTCATTACAGACAGGAGTGTTCTCAGCTGCTCCCTGGCCTCCCAAGTCCGGATTTCCCCCGAACAGGCAGCTGTGTTTATGCTCTCCTCTCCATCTGACCTTCCTACATCTCACACTCACACACACGCAGCTTCCACTCCCAGTTACTGATTCCTTACAGCTAGAAAACATTTAGTAGCACAGCACTGACAATGTCAGCATGTGAGCTGACACAAAGGAAAATAGAAAGAAAAAGGTTACACCAAGACGAGCGTTTCGGGGGTGGAAATTCCAGGAGCAAGGACAAGCACAGAGGAGGGATTGCTGGGAAGTCTGCCTGAGGCAGGTGGTGGTTTCTGAGCCACCAGAACCAATTTCACCAAGGCAGAAAGGCAAGTGCCTCATCCCTGTGAAATCCTCACCCATGAATCTGGTTTGGTTATGCTCAAGTCCCTACCCTATCTTGTTATCCTGTAATCTTATCTCCCTACATTATAATCACCCCAGGAGTACTGCCAGCAGGGAATGACAGGCTGGTTTACCATAAGCCAGAGACTTAAGTTGTACGTGCCTCAAGACAGCCACAGCTACAACATACTCCACACCTCTGACAACCAGATCACTCCTTTGGAAACTGAAATGTGGATTAGCAAAACTAACACTGAAGCCCCTAAAAATGTATTTGCTCCTGCCCCACAGCAGCAGCTTCTTGTTTGCCAGAGAAAACAAACACGACAGGGATTAGCTCTGACAACAGCTGACTTACCTGTGTGAACGTTTCATGTGGTGCAACAACAGCAAGCCTGGATCTGAGCCCTCAGTGTGGTTATTTCAGCCCAACCCGGCAACAAAGGGCCAGAAATTCTGTGACAACGTACTCGCGTTTCACATTTTGTTTCAGACAGAACTTTGTGGGGTGCACAGGGGTTTGTGAGTGCTCAGGTGAGACAGAGCCTCCCGCAAAGAGCACAAACCCACTTCAGGCTGCGTGAGGCCATGAGCAGCCTGGTCCAACCTCCCCGTGGCACGAGCCCAGAGGGGGCCTGGACTACCGAGTCCCTGGGGGCTCTTCCACTCTGAATTTTCCTCCAGTCCTGTGAGAACATTCCTCACTGGAACACGCCAGTGCCTGGCTCGGCTTCCCTTGACACAAGCTTGCACCCTGCTCCATAAATAGTCCTTCTGGAGTCAGTGGGGTGCTTCCTGGAGCAGGCATCAGATCAGTGCCCTCATTAGTGAATTACTCCAAGAAAATGAAGCTGCTTTTAAGAACTGTTGCAGGATTGGTGCCCAGTAGAAACAGGCTCCAATAATCCACACAATTTGTAAAATCAATTTAATCAAGACTCTGTGTGTGTGTGTGTGCTTTCGCAAGCCCAGCAGAGATCGAAGCCCGTGTGCTGTGCATTGTGTTCTACGCCCCTGCCCCTGGGGGCAGGTTTGTTCCTCAGATAAAGAGGGAATCGCTTCCTTCAGAGGTTGATTCCCCAGGTCACAGGAAAGGTAACTGCTCCTGAACACCTCCAGCTGCTCCCAGACCGAGGCCCCCTGGACAGTCTCCTGCCTCTGCTAGGAGGGATGATGTGAAAGACAGACATTACCTGATTGGGCTGAATTTTCGGCACATGAGCTTTCCACATCTGAGCTTCCCTAGAGATTGCCATCTCCAGAAGGAGAGACAACCTCTGGCTCTCCAGGGGTCCTGAAAACTTCATGGTAACCCTTGGGTCCACCTGCCACCCAGCTGGATACAGCTACCTGCAAAACCAAAGACAGCTTGGTCAAACACTGAGCTGTGCCTGTCCAGGCAAAAGGCAGCACAGAGGGGTCTAAAGCTGCAGGAAATGGAACAGTTCCCCCAGCCCTAGTGCAGCCTGACTTGGCAGTAACAGCCTGTCAAAAAACTTGTCCATTACAAATGGAAAACAAAGCAGAGACATGGTTCTTATTTTTTATTTCTTTAAAGACAACGGACTCCGCCACTCTGCTCTCAAATGGAGAAGACGATCTGATGGAAAAGGTTATTTAGGTAGTTCTAAGACTGCCTACCATGACTCTCGCTGCAGATTTTTGACAGTATTAAATCACTTAAGCAAAACAATTCAGCCCTGAAGGGTAAATCCATGGGAAAGTTATTGAAACTTCCAGTTCTTTGCATGAGGTCTTGTGCAATCCCCCAAAGGTGGATATTGGCCAGACACTAACCAGGCATTTTCACGTGAATACAGCAGTCCAGGCTGTATTTACAGGAAATAAACAAGGTGCCAAGAAAATAAACAGAATTCACAGGGAAAACAATCCATTATTATAAATAATAACAAAAGCAGCTCTGAGGAAATGAAGATTCAAGGTGCTTTCCCAGAGCTAAGGGAAACCTTAAAGATCAAGCCTGAGAGAGAACAAATATTATTCTTTATTCGCACAACCTGCACCAGGTATAAAACCACACTCCAGTCCTACTTAGAGCCCAGAATGTTTCAAGTGGCAAACAAGCATCAGGGCCCTCTGTCCTGAAGAGGAACCCCTTCTGTATTGGATTTTTATAAAACAAATGCTGCTCCACAAACAAGGGACAGTTTGTACTGGCGTGGCATATCCCTATACAAGATTTCCAGATGTCACTGAATAGACTGAACACCCTGGAACCAGGAGTCCCAAACAGGACTCCTAAAGCTCTGTGGTGTGTCTCTTCCCACCAGCCCTCAAATGGCCACTGTGGGCTGAAAAATCCCTATTCTATTACAAGTTCCTCACTTGCCCAGAGGGAGACTCTGCCTGGGGAAATGAAACTCCAAACCTCCAACCACAGCTTATTTACGTGCATTTACTCGATCTTGCATTTCTTTTTTAAACCTGGGGCTGATCCTGAGGACACTCACTGTAAATGGGGCTGAAGGGGAAACAGGGATGCACATTCACAGCCTCCCCTCCTGCTCCTTCCCTTGGGGGCTTTGTTAGCATCTCATGATCCTCCCATCAGATGCAACAGTTTTCCCTGTGGCTGGACTGGTTCCCAAAGGCTGGATCCCCCACCGTCTCAGACCACAGCTGGAGAAGATGGCAAAGGTGGCCTGGGCACTGCACCAGGTGGAACGTGGCAGGGGTAAAACCAGACCCACAGCAGAGGCCGAAGCTGGAACCAGTGCTGGGGGACCAGGAGCAGCTCGCTCCACACTCATCAGGAAAAAAGCAGGAGCTATATTTAGCCCAACCATGTCTCCTAATATCAAATATTGATGGTCCTTCCTTGGTTTTGCAGGAAAGAGAGTAATTAGCCAACCCCCAAATCACTGCAGATGACACAGGGAAAAATTTCAGGCTCTTTTCTTCTGTTGTGACTGATAAACATTCCCACCATGTTTACAACACAAATGTGTTTCACAGGCCTCTGGAACCAGAAAGGAGCTTTTAGTTACCCTGCTCCCCTCTGAGGTTGCCCCTGTGCTGCCTGGGCTGGCCAGCGGCCCCAGCAGAGAGCTCAGCGTGTCCCTGGAGCCCCCTGACATACCCAGGGCCCTGCATTTTTAGTGAGCACTGCTGCCAGCTCCTCTCCAGTTGCCAAGGGCAAAAGAGAGGGGAAAATAACCTTTCCTTTGTAAACTAGGGACGCAATTCAATTGAGGGCTGAGGCACAATAACCTTCGTAAGGGAAAATAGAAGAGGAATGACGCGCTTGAAAGTTTCCCTTGGAGCACCAGTGGTGCAGTTTTCCAGCAGAGAGAGCACAGCCAGGCGACTGGCCAAGCACCCCGGGGCTGAATCCAGTTTGCATCTACATTTACATAGCTCTCCATCAGATAAATGCATGCCATTGGAAAAAAAAACGCCAGCAGGACTGTGTGCAGGCTTCCCAAAACACAAGGGAGCCGGGGCAGAGCAGGCTCTGAGAGGATGAAGAGCGGGAAGGCTGGCACAGCTTCCCAAAATCCAGCACAGGAAGGTCCATGGACTCTTCTCTCTGCCCAGCTCAGGATGATAATAGCTGAGCAGCCCAGAAAGTGACCCCAGCACTACAGGTCCCTGTTGGTGTGGCAGCACCTCTCAGGCAACAGCGGGGCCAGCAGGAGGGCTGAGCCTGCTCCCAAGCCAAACATTTGCTCCAGCCAAAAACTTCCCGTGTTTTCCTGCAACTGAGCCCAAGTCACCCACGGCTGGAGGAACTGCCCAAGCCAGGACAGTCATCAGGAACTAACTCACCCCAGCTTTCTGCTTCTTTCCCTGATTTAAAATTAAGCTTTAGCTCCAGGGTGTTGGCTTTTTGCGTTTGGGTTATTTTTCCCCTGTGGTTACTTTGGGAGTTTTTCAACCACTGTTCAAACAGTTCGTAAAGTTCCTAATCTCCACCGGAACGTCAACTGGCTGCACTGAAACCTCTTAAAGAATAGATGGGGATTTAATAAAGGAGAAGCGAGCCCAAAGGTTCTGACATCTCCTGTGAGGAGATGCAAGTCAGATCTCGCTCTGAAATTAGAGACTGAAAACCTTGATACAAGGTTTTCACTTGTGAGAGGCATTAAAGATCACCTGCTTATCCACGGTAAATATCCTGAGCTGATCCATAAAATAAAGACCTTTCATCTCATACAGATCTCTCTTTGGTCCAAGTTTATAGCTACCTTGACTCAAAGAAATACTTTTCAGTTTCCCTGGAGAGATTTTAGGCTGCAAAGTGCTGCAGGCTACAGTTTCCAAAAGCAGTTTCTGCAGGAACTGGGACAGACGACTTCCTGGCCAGAAACACTTCATGGTTTGGGGGGTGCATTCATGTAGGATGCAAAATAGAGGAGTTGGGTTTTTTCAAGCTTTGTAATCACTTACTTGCAGTGACTATAAAAAGTGCCTCCTGCACACAAAAGATGCTGTTCCAGGAACGTATTATGCACTACCAGGACAAGCTCCTAACACAGCTCCTGATTTTCCTGCCTTCGGTGCAATTTAACTGTCCCAAGACAACTGCACTACAAACAAGATCACTGAAATAATTAAGGGTAGCAACAAAAACCTCTCTGGTTTTGATTGTGACTTGTTTTCTGTTTGCTGTGGGGAGGTTTGTTTGTTTGTTTGCTTTTTTAACACAGCTCATTTTGTAAACAATTAACAAGATTTCTTGGACTAGAGACAGCCCAAACCCCACTTGGTTTCGCATATCAAACCAGGTGGGTATTCTGAACAAGGAGGGTAATTCCAGTAAAGCTGAACCACTACACAAGTTTCTGCAGACCTCTAAGTGTTATCAGGGACCAGCAGCCAGATCTGCTTCAGCTTTAGTAAGCAATAAAACCTCAGAGATGACCTGCAAACAGATTCTTCTGGGCAGTGGGGGGAAGGCAAAGCAGAAGGAAGAGAGGAGGAGGCTGAATTCCTCGCAGCTCCAGCCAGCCATCTGTGATTTCAAAGGATCCAAGCCTACTGCTAGCAGAAATGTCTAACTGCAAGTTGTGATTAGAAATTTCAAAGCTGTGGGCGGGGGCTGGGATGGATGTTGATTTTAGTACCTGGGGCTTTCTCTCACCTTAACTCTTTCCTCACCCCCCAGCAGAAAAGCAGTCTGGAACCCTGTGCTGGGCAGAGGGAAATCCCAAAGCACAGCCTGATGTGATAGCAATAAATGAGCAGATGACCAGTGTGGGTTTCAATCACCTGGTTTGGGTTGTACAAAATAAATGGCCAGTGGAGATAGCTTGACAGTGTTATTGTGAAACAATAAAAATTTTTCAAGCTAAATGGCTCGAGAAAGTATGTTTGGGAATATCATTCCAAACGTTAAGACCTAAGTAAGCAAGTCTGTTTGAAGCAGGTACAAACGCAGTAAGAATAGGCAGTATGGTCAAAGGCAGTATGTACAAAGTACAGTAAGAGTGTTCCCCATGAGAAAGAACTGTGTTAGTGTCAGACCTAAGGGGCTGCAGGTGATCTCACTCCTTTAACCAGCAGCACATCTGAGCTGTGGCTAAGCCCGAATTGGGAAAGAAGCGATTTTCTCCAGGCTGGGAGAAGAAGAGAGCCCTTGCCACTTGTCTGTGTGACTCACCCTGAGCTGCCTCCCACAACCTGCCACAAAGGCAAGTCTGTGAGGTATTTTGGCAGCATCATTCAGGCAGGCTCATCACACGCTCGCCACTTCTTTTCCTCCAACCAGATTTTTCCTGGGAGTGCAAATAAAGCTGACCTCATTTTGGTGCTGGTTTTCCAAACAGATGAATTTTTCCAAACATTTTAAAGGAACCTGCCAGCTAAAACCACGGGTCGAAAAGGGAATGCAGAGCAGTGTTTTGATGGGAGGGAAGGGAGGAGTTTTTATTTCTGTTTTGAAACAGAAATCCCAGGGTCCATTTAGCAGCTAGGAAGGAGGAGCTCTCTGGAAAACAGCTGCTCCATAAGCTGGACCACTTCTAAGAGATTTCTGCTATCCTTCATTCTCCCAGCCGTGTGACTGACATCAGGGGTTTTCTGTTTATAGGACACTTAAATGATATTTTTCAAAGTAGGGACTTTTAAAAAACAAGGTAGAAGATGAACTCCTGACTGAACATCAAGACAATGTCACCATTCTTCCCTCCTGGAGAGATGGGCGTGCTTCCAGACCCATGCCCGCTCCACTCCCTGTTCTAGTGGCTCTGGTAAGAAGTGCCAGAGGAGGAGGAGGAGGAGGAGGTGGAGGTTTGCATTTCCTTTTTGTCTGGCAACTGCCAAGATGAGTCCGCTCAAGCAGCCTTTGCCCAGAAAGGCCTTTGGTCAGTAACGGCTTAAAGATTCCATGCCACAGCTTCCGAGTGGGGCCAACAGGCTGTTTTAATCACAGCTCCCTTCCCTGATGGGGCAGCAACAGACCACGCAAACTGTGGATAAAAGGGAAATTCAGGATTCAGCCCTAGGAGAACAGCTCCAGCTGCAGACCGTATGTGTTGATACAAAGAGGAGATGAAACTCAATGTATTTTCATGAGTTCTGCTCCAAGATTTTGGTTTATTTGAACCCAGAAATCAGTGGAGGATGCAAATTCCTCACAACGTTTATAAAAATCAGGCACAGGATGGATTTCAGCAGGAATGGGCTCTGCTATTGTATGGCAGCAGATCCCAAGGCTCAGGAACAGGTCAGGAATGTGAGCCGTTATTGTGTGCACTGGGGTGTCACGTAAAGGACAGGCAGTCTTCGCCTGGGACGATCACAGAGGTCACATGACAAAAAGATGGTGCCATCTTCTTGTTCAGAACAGAGGCACCAGACAGAAAAAAGCAGAGAAGCAAGCGTTTTCTGAAACAACCCCCATTGTTTTTATGCTTTTTCCAATGTAAATGACAGACAAATCCAAGACGGCAGTGGCTGAGCCCTGTACAAATTCCCTGTACACCACTGGCAAAGGGACGAACAGCTCCCAGAAGCAACTGACCAAGGTTTGCACAGCAGCCTCTGTGTTATGCTTTGGGACCCTCTGGATCTTTTGGGGTCAAGGTCCAGGACTACTGAGAAACACCTGTGAAGCTTTGAGGAACTTAAGGGTGCTGCTGTTGCTGAGCCACCAAGGCAAGGGGCTGAGGGAACCCCAGCAGCTTCAAAGGAGCATCACCAGGTGCCCCTTGACTTAGGGAGAGCCAAGCACCCACTCAGCAGCACCTGGGCACAGCCTATATAAGAGGCAGCTGAGACAGCAGCACCTTCTGCCAGAGCTGATATGGAACTGAGTTGCTGTGAAGGGGGGATTTTGGCAGCCCTGCTCCAGTGTAGCCAGTCTCAAGCATGGTGGTGGCACACCATGGGGCCACTTCCCCTGCAGGAGTGCCCAGGGCCTTGGTCTTGCAGAAGGTTTGGTTGTCTTGAAGGAGCTGTGGTGCCAAGTGAAGGAGTTTTAGGAGGAAGTGAGCAGGCTGCACAACATCAGAGTTTTATGGCAGAGGGACAGGATTTTGTCTGGGATTCCTTAGCTTTGAGAGCCTCAGCCCCATCTGCAACACAGAAGCAGGCAGTGCCCACCTCTACCATCAAGGTAAGTAAAATGTCTGGGGAGAAGGGGAAGGGGGCAAGCAGGTGACTCCTGGCACTAAAAATAAAGTTTCTGCCCCACCTCAAAGTCTGTAACTACAAAATAGGCTCAAAGGATGTGGGGTGAGAGGACAGAAGGCATTAAAAAGATAACAACAAATGATGCCTAAGTGTGGTCACTTCAGCATTTGCATGTAAGCATGGACACATCTATGAGGTTCTATTATGGAGGAATCCCCACACCCCTTCTGGTAGATAAGCACACTGGGGTGCTTCCCTGAGGTCTGTGTATGCTTGTGAGCACAGTGAGGAGAGGCAGCATGGAGAGGTGTGCGCAGGTGGAAAAATACAGAGATGTGGTGCAATGGCTCCCATCACCTGGGAGTGCTGCAGTGGAGGGATACAGGCTGTATTGGAAAGAGGAAATGCTGATGCCTTGGTCCCCATGGGGGAGTCCCAAGGCGTGTGACATGTGCAGGCAGAACAATGTGGCAGAGCATAAGGAAGCCAGGAGGATCCAGGACAGAGGGGTTCCACCGGACCTCATACCCTCCTACAAGGAGGGGCTTGCTGGGACTTGTGCATGTCAGAGGCTGCCTTGGCTGCAGTGACCCTGGGATAGTGGTGGCAGCTGGGGACGAGTTTAGACAAAAGCCAAAGCCCAGCTGGAATTGTGTCTGCCAAGCTATGGGAGAGACTAAAGGGGCTTGAGTGCTTGGGTAGCAAGAGGAAGGCCAAGGATAATCTGGGCAGACTCCTGTCTGGAAGTAGGGTCTGGATAAACAGACAGTGAGGTGGATTGAGAAGTGGGTGAATGACTAGTGTCCAGAGGGCGGCCATCAGTGACACTTCTTTACTGGGAGGGTGACAGAGCTTTGGCTGGGTTGCTCAGAGAGGCTGTGGAGTTTCCATCCCTGGAGACACTCAAAAGGCTCCATGTTTGGACATGGTACAGAGCAACTCGTCTTGAGCCCTGCTTGAGCGGAGGCCTCGGACAAGGTGACCTTCAGAGGTACATTCCAGCCTCAAGCACTCTGGGATTTCAAGGGCTAAAGGCTCAAAGTAGCCCAGATCTATAGGCCCAGAGCAGCTTGGCTGTTCTTCAGGCAGCAGGAAGGCTTTAAAATTAAAGGAAAAAGGGGCAAACCAAACCTGGCATTATGTAATGTCTCACTGGTAGTCTTCTAAAAGCAACACATGCAGAGCATGATTCACTTCTCCCACCACCAATGTAACTTGCTATAAATCAACAGTAACTTGAAGGAAGTCACTCTGAGGAAAACCAAGCTCAGAGTATGAGGGAAAGCAGTAATTTCATGAAATAGGGCTTTCAAGCTCATAAAAATGAACTCTCTACAGGCAAGGGCCAGCAGGCATTAGGAATTTTAAGCATCATGCACCACCTTTTGAGTAATATAATCCCCTGAGACCAAATAAACACAATGCCTCCGTGGGCAAAAACACAGAGACAGGATTCAGCAGTACCTCTTTGTCTTTTGGCAGTAGTCAGTCATTAACATCAATGAACAGCAATAAAACCAAACAAGTTTATACCCAGTTCAACACCCACATCCAAAAAATGTCTGACTACAATGGCTTGATTCCTCTTGACAACAACAAAAGAGAATTTTGTCTGAGAGCATAAGTGCTCACCAAGGCCAGTATTTTGCTTCGTAGATTCTGATTGGCTTCAGGATAAATTAGTGATTACAGCTGATATCAGGATACAGAGTGAGGCAGTAAAAAGAGATAATTATGAGGAAATGAGGAATTATCTGCTGTTGAAACAATAGATCAATTATGAGGTACAGAACAGTAGCTGCAGAGCAGCATTCTTGTGCTCTGAGGGTACTGCCTCCTCTTTCTCATCAACCAAAGAGAACCCACAGTTATAAAGCTTAATTATCCTCCAGGAGCTCGAGCTTGCTGACTAATTAGCCTCTTGTTGAGACAATACAGAAAAGGATGTAATTCCAGTTGTCCGCAGAAATAGCATGGCACTGGCACAGCCCTGGCTCTTCGGTGTGTGTTCATCTCACCTGTTCTACGAGAGCCTGGATATACCCTCAGTTCTGAACAACCTAAAACCAGTCCCGAGCCCAAAATAAAATAAACCCAGACATGGGAGCTCTGAGAGGCAGGGGTACAGATTAAGGGGAAGGAAGCAGAGTGTCTGAGGCAGTCTGTAACAGCAGTTCCAGCTGCTGCTTCCACTGCTGAGTTGTGTGAATCCCCCTTTGCTCCTGTCACTGCATGCACAGACACCCTTGCAGGGCACTCACAAATGGGAGACTAAGCTGAGTTTGATAGTTCAGCTGCAGGGCTGCCGTTAAGAGCATGCCAACAGCTCCAAGATTTACAGTCAAAGTTATTAAAAAGGGTAAAGGTTTAAGATTTTAGGAGTCAGGTTCTTGTCCAGCAGACCTCTGTAGTTAAGTGACCCCAGCCAAGAAACAGGATCTTGCTGTGTGCAGTGAAAAACCACCAGAAGGGTACAAAAGCTTCTGGCAGCTGGGTTCATCCAGAAGCTCCCATCACCCTGGTAAAGATGTTTGGTGTTTGGGCTGATGAGCAGTATGGAGTAGCTGCAGTAACATGTTATTTATGAGTGAGCTTTCAGAGAAGTTTATGGCACAGCAAGTGCCAATACCCACTGCGGTTAATAAAGGAGCGTTGATAATATTTGCAGACAGCAAACACATAGGAAGGGAAAATGTCAGACCACATCTGCTTTGTACAGAGACTGGAGGCACCTGAGATTTCCTTCCATCTCAATGACTTCACTGTGCTTTTCTGGCTTTTGGAAACAGCTATTCTTGTGCTGTGTTCTCAGTGAAACTATTAGAATCCCCCTTGAAATTCACCTCCTTGATGACCGGCCTGGCTTTCCTGCTGCTCCATTGGAGTGCACTGGTGACCAGCTCTTTGGTCAGGACCTCCTCAGGCCCCATAAAGTCATGGGAGCAAAGGAAAAAAGGCCTATACAGGCAGGTTCCTGGGCAAGTTAGTTCTGGGCACACATTGTACCTCTTGCAGGGGAGGAATTCAGATCCCACAGCTGTGTTTCACTCACAGTTGAAGATATAGGAGATATAGGTGTTCTTCACTCACAGTTTGATCCACCCTCAGGTAATCGGGTCCTAAGGGTTACCATTTGGCAGTCAAAATATGATGTCTAGTTTTCCTGAGGCCACTGGTCCCGCCTGACTTTAAAATCTCTCAGTGTGAAATAAACTGCGGATGTTTTATCTATCCCATCACCCAGTTCAAATGGATCATTTACATCAGCATGGTGCTGAACCTTATTTCCTAAATATAAAATGTGCCTTATAAAAACACAAAGATTAGACCTGTGAATATAAATGTTCCCAAAAAGCCAGTTCAGCATGAGGTCAAGACTAATTACTGCTTTAACCACTGGATGGCTGCAGGTGTGCAAGGGAAAGCATCTTCCAGCAGGCCCTAAGGGAAGGCATCTTGCGCCACAGGGATGCTGCTGGAGGTCTCATTTCAGTCGGTGCATGAGGAACACTAAGAGGCAGGTGAGCACGGAAAGGCTGAGAATGGAAAATGAAAAGGGACTGTAATTACAGAGGAGATGCTCAAAGCTTTAAAAGGCTCCAAACACTCGGTCCAACAAAAAACTTCTCCCAAGGCAGTGACAAGCAAAGACAGCGGCATTGAACAGCCTCACACTTGGACTGAGCCCTGATTAAACTGATAAATGTACATATTACTGGACCATATTATGTATGGACTGTATGTGCATATTACTGGAACCACCTGAAAGTAGGAAAACAACTAATTTACCCATGAATGTTGACAGCCTCAAAGGGTTACTATAAAGCTGGAAGACAGGTGTGGAGACGGGGAAAAACAGCTCCCAAGATCTGACCAGAGAAACACCTCGCAGCTCCTGCTCACTGTGGGCTCTCGCCAGCACAGGCTGCAGCCCTGTGACACCCCAAACACGGAACAGCGGGAAAGCCTGGCCCTGGCTGGCATCCAGCAAGGAGGACTTTTTGTGGACAGGATCTCGACAGAACAAGGCTCTCACCAGAGGCAATATCAGTATTTTTAAGTAGGGTCCTAAACCAAATAAAGTGCAGGACTTGAGAATACAGAACAGACACAGTAAAAGCAGCAACTAAGATCAGTTCTGCCACATCAAACTGTATATAAGTTCTACAGGGGGGTGAAGGATAATTAAAAGTGTGTCTATCTATATACACACCCCCCCCAAGTGATACTTCAGTTCCTGCTGGGGAGAAGCCAGAAAATGAGCTTCCCACATCCCACACCAAGGTCTATGTAGGCACTGATGAGAACGAGCCCTCCCCCTGCCCTACAGGCCAGCCAAACTACTTGATAACCAAATCTGAATCATTTGCAGGGATCCAAAATCCAACCCTCGAGACAAGGAAAAGATGCCATGATTTGCTTTTTGAGAGACACCCTCACCTCACCTGACCTGGGCCCCAGGTGCACCTGCAGTGGGGCAGAGGTGGGGGGCACAGCTGCCAACCCTGCAGGCAAAGGGGAGATGCTCCTCTTTCCCAAGTGTGTTATGTACCATTCGCATCTTGCTCAGTTTAAACATTTAATTTTAAAAAATCTTACCCTTCTGTCTTAAAAAGGGGCTGTGCCGTGTACGCGCTGTTGCAGCAAACCACAGATGGAAATGTCTGGGAGCAGACAAAGGCTGATGCTGAAATAATTTTTAGATTCAAGCTTGAATCAGTTGGCTGTCTAACACCCTTACTTTTAAGAGTGGTAAAATGAGGGATTGTTCCTTTTTCCCTCCTTCACAGGGTCAAAAGGGAGGATAAGGAGAGCAGGTTTTTCTGTGTTCAATGAACAAGTTTTCAGGAGCATTTTTTCTGTCACTCTGCTTTCTATTGTAGGCACAAAACCCAAGGCAGTCTCACTCATTTCAGTTCACCCCTTTGGAGATGGGTTGAGAGAACACAATGCTGCTCTTCCTTTAAGGAAACTTCTTCCATCGCAGACAGGAGAGCTAAGAGGGAAGCAGGGAGAGAGCACAGCCCATCTCTGCAAATGAAATACACGAAGACAAGGGAAGAAAACCCAAAACCAGGAGGCCTGCAGGGAAGCTGGAGCGAGACTCTTCAGGTACTGTAGTGATAGGACAAGGAGTAATGGGTACAAAATGAAAGGGGGGAAATTTAGGTTAGATATTTGGTAGAAATTCTTTACTATGAGGTGGTGAGACAGAACAGGTTGCCCAAGGGAGGTTGTGGATGCCCCAAAAGTGTTCCAAGCCAGGCCGGATGGGGCTTGGAAGAACCTGGTCACCTGGAGGTGTCTTGCCCACGGCACAGGGGTTGCGACTACGCGGTCTCTAAGGTGCACTGCAACCCCTTAACATTCTACGATTGTAAATCCCGTGCGTCGCGCTGTGACCAGAGTCACACCCGGGGCACAGATGCGCTGCTGAGCCCCTGCACGGGGCAGGGGGGCACGGCGGAGGGGTGGGATAGGAGCCCGCGGCGGCACCGACGGGCACCGCATCCGCACGGGCACACAAAGCACCGCTCGCAGGATGCTTTGCGCGCGTTTATTTTGCGCGTGGGTAATTACGGCGTTTATAATTACAGCACTGCACAGCGATGCCGTGCTCGCACCGCGCACGCCCCCCACACCCCCGATCCCCCCGTCC
>VXAC01006550.1:75858-135343 GCA_013399225.1 Rhipidura dahli | reverse complement strand
AATAAAATAAAAATGAAAAGGGAGGGGAGGGGAGCGAGAGGCAGCCCGCAGCCAGCCGCTTCCCGGGGGGATCGGGGAGGGGAAGGGGGGGGAAGAAAGAAGCGCCGGCGAGGCGGAGCGAGCGCCCCTCAGCGCGGGATCGCCTCGCCTCAGCGCCGCCGACAGGGGACAAAGCCCCGCGTCGGGGATACGGAAGTCCGGCGGCGGCTGGAGGCGGCTCCCCCTTCCCGGTTCTCCCCTCCCGGTTCACCCCTCCCGGTTCTTCCCCCGGCCCGGTGGCTTTGAGGGGGAGAGGGAGGGCTGGGGGGGGGGGGAACGGGGACTCTTTTTTCCGGGCGGAAGCATCGCGAGGCACCGTCGAATCTCGCGGAGGGATCTGCGGCGCGTGCGCGGCGCCGTGAGGACTCTGTGGGGGGGGTGCCGGGCAGGGCCGGGGACGATCGTTAAAGTTGCGTTTTCAAACACTCGCGAAGCGACAGGAAAAGGTGTTTGTCTGTAAACTCATGGTAAATGAGTTGTGCCGATCGTCGGCGTGTCACGTTCTCGCCTGTTCCGTGCACGTCCCGTGTTGCCCAGCCAGTGTGTGCTAGAACTGAGCTGCCTCTGTCGTCCCTGGTGATCCCGTATTTACTGCCCTGCAAAAGGTAAACAGGGATTTCTCCTGGACTTGATTTACTTCCCTAGGCCTTTCCCCGGCAGCACCGTCCTTTTCCTTGTTTCCAGGCTGTGTCTGGCGTTCCCGCTGACAGCACAAGATGCCTGAAGTGCCACGGAAGCTGAGCTGTTGTCTCACAGCTCCGTTTATTCCTTGAGAACTGGACAAGCTTTTGAGTGTTTTAAGTTCTTTTGCGACCTAAGACCTTTTTTCTTTTTCTTTTTCTTTTTTTTTTTTTAATGTATTTAGGGCTGTGTTACAATACAGCCAAGACCATGAAAAGAATAAATACTTGGCATGCAAATCCTGGCACCGTGATGAGTGTCAGAATCTTGCCGCACCACCAGAGGTTGAAATTAAGAGATAAAAGCAAGAAATTCAGAGCAAAGGCAAATTGTTTCCTTTAAACTCCTTCCAGTATCTGTAGTTAGTGGCTGTTCAGACAGCACACAAAGGAGGATTTCCTCCGGAGATAATAAGCACAGTGACATAAATCATCGAGCGAGAACATAGATTTTTTTTTTTCTCTTCATTTTCCAGCAAATTAACTCTGAATCAGTTTGCTAAAAATTCATCCATCTCAAGCTTTTTTTAACCCTTTCCCTAGTAACATATAAGACTGAAATGAAAGGCTATTTTTGCTGCAGCAACTCCTCTATGCACAGGGTAAACTGTTCTTGAAATCCAAGCCTGCCGTGTGCTGCTCCCTTCCATTTTTATTCATTTTTATCTTGAAACAGAATATGACTCTTAGAATGGAGAAAGTGCAGCGAAGGGCAAGTCCTGCTGGAATTTTATCTCACTTTCACAATTCCGTTCTCATTCTTCTGGGTCTTGTTGCCTAAGAGTTAGTGTTTAAGAAGTCTGTAAAGCTGTGGCGGTTTTCCAAAATCCCACTCGTAGTTTGTGGCAGTGACCACAACCAAGGGATTTAGGGACACTGCTGGGAAGGAGATGGAGGCAGCCACCATGGACTCCATGTGTTTGGGCCTGTTCTGCAGGGAGAGATGGGAAGAGGCAATATGGCTTTGTGCTGACAAGAAAGGGAAGGGTTAGATGGGATATTAGAAAACATTGTTCCCTGTGAGGGTGGGGAGGCCGTGGCACAGGCTGCCCAGAGAAGCTGTGGCTGCCCCTGGATCCCTAGAAGTGTCTAAGGTCAGGCTGGACAGGGCTTGGAGTAACGTGGCATAGTGGAAGGTGCCCTGCCCATGGCAGGGGCTGGAACTGGAATGATATTGAAGGTCCCTTCCAACCCAAACCATTCTATGGTTCCATGTATCCTTAGAGCAGACATTGCTATCTGTGTTGTTTAAAAACCCTTCAGAGGGAAAACCAGATGGTCTTGTGGTTTTGGCTCTGTGGTGCTTTGGAGACCCGAGTGCTGCTCCCTGTGTGACTTTTGACCAGTCAGTTAAACCCACGGATGCAAAGGTTAATGGTAATTTTCATACCCACCCAGCTTAGGAGCACTCAGAGTGCAGCACGGACGTGCAGAGCTCGGGGAGTTCAAATCTACATGCACACAGCAGCTTCAGAGCAGGGTAAATTCACCTTTGTGTCAGGCAGGCTGGGAGCCTACATTAAAATAGTTTGTAAAGCATTTGAATATCCCAAGGGGCTGGGAACACGCAAGCTTGTAAAAATAACTGCTGTTTGGGTTCAGCTGGTCAAGTTCCCCCTGTGACAGAGCAAGTTCAGTTATCCCTATAGTTATCACTGGGTTTGTGCTTTGGCTCCAACCATTACGTAACTAATCTATATTTATTGCTAAACTGTGGTCCTTGAAGTAGCAAGCAGGCTTGGAGCAGCCCAGAGGAGACAATATTGATGTTGGTTTAAAAAACAAAACCTTAAGAAAAACAAAAAAGGAAACAGACCAGACTCTCAGGAATCCTGGATTTTGCAGAAGCTGAAAAGAAAGTTAAACTCGGTTTTCTATATGAGAGGCACAGTTTGCAAATGTGCAGTGTTGGGGAAAGCAGTGGAAGGAAACAGGGAGAATCCTAAAAACATGGTTTATGGTGAAATTGCCTGCCAAGGCTTTGCTCAGCTTCCAGGGAGTAAGTGCTTGTCAAGGAAAAACCAGCACAAAGGAACTCTCCCAGAGGAATGAAATGGGTTTGAGCACTGAACTGTCTCATTTCTGTGGAAACGGAACTATCCAAAATCACTAGTTGTTTTTGAAAAAAACCTTGCCTTTTTATGTGCCATGAATCAATCAATGGAATGCTGATTTTCCAAGTAAGTAGTGTGGAAATCAGTATATACAAATTATTAGGCTGTTCCACCTTATGAGTACATCAGCTGTGCTTGTTCCTACAGGCAATAATTAGCTGCCCTTTGAAAAATAAATAACCCAGTATTCCTGAAGAATGTGGCAAAGGAAAAAAGGAAACTAGATGCAGGCTCCTTCATTTCTCGGAGCTTCAATGTAGCTTTCCACTGCAGCTGTTAAAGGAGGCTGTCGACCTTAGAAACCACCATCAGTGGAATCACACGAGTGTCAGCTCCAGTGGAACATCTCCACAGCCTCTCAGGACTTTGTGTAGCTCTTCCCACCTTGCTCTTCCTACCAGCAGGAATTTAAATTATTTACTAGGAAAACAAACGCTTCTCTTTGAGCTGCACAAGGTTCTCTCCCTATCTGTTCCCAGCATGGAGCTTCTCAAAACACCAGGACACAGTTCTGCTTTCATCCAGAGCAGTGAAATAAGTGCTCACATTTAGCAAATGAAGCACCTCTTTCACCTCACTCAGTGATTATTTCAGAGAGGGGAACTGCAGACACTAAATTAACCTTTTTACCTGATTTAGTTTTACTAAATAAACAGCCCCATAATGCAATTTTCTCGACCAGAACTGCTATTTTCTGCCGTTTGCTTTGCTATTTGGAACGTGTTCTGTTCCAGCTCTATTTCATTTAACTTGGTGACAGTAATATCTTCAGACTGTGTCCCTCACCCTAGGGATCCCACCAGTAAATCCATCATTCTTCCCAGAAAATAGATTATTATTTGGAAATGCATGTCACAACATGCAAGAACACCACAGCAGACATGAGTGTGCTTCCTTCTTAGAGCATTCCTAGTTTTACCTTTTTAGTATTGTCAGAGGGTTGTCATTGAATATAAGTTTTCTTCCATTTTCCCTTTGAAAACATCAAAATTCCTTTATTTTCTCCAAGTTTCAAAGGCAGTTCATGTTAATTACCTGACTGTGAATGTGTTCTACTGTAGACATCAATATTTATAATTGGATATTTTGTGTCCTGGGGAGTTGATATCAGCGCTGTAGGAATTTATAACCTTGCAAAATGTGTAGAGTTGCTGTGATGGTTGTAGGTGTGCCTTTTCCAATGGATAGTTTGCCATTTTCTGCCTGGATCAGGATCACGTTTGCTGCCAGTGCCTCTGGGAAAGTCAATCCGAATTATTCCTTCTGGCAAGTAGCTAGAGTGTGTGAGTGAAACGTGCCTGGATGCAGTATCTTAAGATAGAACTATGCTGGAAATGTTTTTGCAGCTGTTCCTTGGGAAACATCTGTGGTGCTGGGTGTGGAAATTTGTGCATCTCTGTTCACAGTGGCACAGAGCAATTCGTCTTGTGAGACAGAAGTATAAATTATGGGGAAATAAGGGGAGGGCATTAAGCACCAATGGACGTGAAATGACTAAAGGCAGTCATTTGGAAAGCAAGGGGCAAACTGGAATCTTCCTTACTGGCAGGGTGATAAGGTTGGCAGACTCCACAAGACTTAAAGAATTCCAACTGCTAGTTATTTCAGTAGGAATAAGCGGTCTACTAGACTGAAATTTTTTCCATTTACAGTTGGAAAGAAACCCTTCTGTCTCCGATAGTCTGTTTGAATTGTCTGATAAACAGAAGAATGTGCAGGCTGATGTGATCTCATAATTAGTGATTATCCCTATGCAAAGTACAGAAGAGTGTCCCAGATCTCAGTTTTAGCAAAACACATACAAGAATTTAAGACAGCCTGGGAAAGGAGAGAAATGAGTATTTTGTTAGATAATTAAGGGACTTCTCCTCTTTTATGGAAAGTAGAATGTTAAATTGCAAAATAAGTGTAAAATTGTAAAATAAATTTACAATATCCATTGCCAGTTCTAGTCAGTAAATGCTTCCTAGCAAATCATTTTACTCAGCAGTTGCCTAGTTCTACAGGCAGGAAGGTGGCTGCCTTTCTTTTTTTATTGTTCTTGGTTTAACTTTTAATGACTAATTTAAATTCCATTTATGCAGAATCCCTGTGATTTTGAAAACGCCTCCTGAAATTATGCATAACTACCTTTCTAAAAAAAAAAACAACAAAACTTTCCAAAGCCTTAAGTACAACACTGCCTAGAATTATCCTGTCAATTAAATAAAAGAACCCACTTAAAATAAGTGACAAAAATATACAGTGAATTAAATGCACCTTCCAGTAACAAATGGTTATTAAAGGAGGCCTCAGAGCAAACTGCTGGTTCTGTGGTCATGCTTCGACAAGCACGAGGCTATTGAAACACACAGCTGCCTTTCAGACCATTTAACTTGCACTGAAGGCAAATTATTGCCATTTGATGTCATTCTCTTGGCTCCTGGAAGATTCCCTGTGCCGCACAGCAGTGGCAGTGGGAGCAGAGCTGGGGCTGCACCACCAGCTGCCGTTCAGATACTGCCTGCAGAAAGTGGGTATGTGCATCGGCAATGGTTAGCTAAAAAAGGCAGGAGGTTGTATTTCATTAGACCTGAATATGCAGCATAGATTTCTGACAGCAGCTGGAGTAAGGAACCAGTGAGGACTAAGACAAAGGGTGCCTGAATCCACCCCCCACTGAAATCATGTAGTCACTGGGCAAGTTCTGAAATGCGTCACAGATCTGGAGTCTTTCCTGCTTCCTTCCTTTTTCTCACTGACCAGGGAGTGAAGTTTGAACAAGGTGGGGCAACCACAACCCATGAGCAACAAAACTGCAGATATTCTTGCTGTGGTCCTGGTGACGTCACCAGGAGTGCCTTCCTTCATGGTGTCTTTACGTGAGAGTTTGCACTGGGGGTGAGGTTCCTCCTTCCTCTTCTCACGCCAGAGCCATTTTCAAACCCTCAAAAATTAAATTTGATGATACTAAGAAAATAGGTTGCCCTGGACTCTTGCTGTTTGCTCCTGAGCGCTTTCCGGATCTTTCCAGCTCTGTGTGTGGAGAGAGGCCTCCATGACAACACAGGCAGAGCATCGGGTTCAGTACAGTGCCAGCTCAGTCTGCAGCCTTTTCCTTCTGCTCTGTCAGTGTCAGGGATCATGGAATTCTGTGGTTCCCAACATACTGTACATGGGCTCACTCAGAGCCATGAAATAATAGGCAGGGGCCTGTCCTTGCTGTTATTTCTGGAACCGAATCCTTTCGTGTCAGTGAAAATTCTCAGTGAAGACATGGATTTTCCTTCATAATCAGGGTTTTAGCACTGCATGCAATTTAATTTTTAGCTGTATTTTACACGTTTTATGCCAGCTGTTGGGAGTAAGAACATTTCCTAAGAAAGAGACTGTTTCCCAGTAGATTTTTGGATTTCTCTCTTACAGTAACTCATCTTGGGTGTCTTGTCCCAGGACTGTGGTGCAGCTGTGCTGGGGTTTTTATATAAATAAGGCAGCTTTTATTTTCAGTAAGCAAAGTATGTGGTGTCAGTACGTGGCAGATTTATTTAGATTTAAACACAGATTCTGTCCTAACCTTACTAAGTTTCCATTGGTTTGTGTTTGGGTCTTGTCAGCTCAAAATACTTTCTGCTGAGTTTCCTGAGCAAACTCGCTGAGTTTCTTTTCTCTGCCCCCTCCCTTCCTTATTCCAGCAGCTGTTTGGAACTCGGGGTGTGGTTTCTGGGAGACACACTGTCACTGCTGCTCTCTGGATTTCCCCAACACCAACCTCCTTTTAATCTCTTATCGGGATGCCTTGCTCTCCTTTGGTCTCATAGGCAGCAAGTGATAAATCTGAATAAATTCATTTATTTGTGAATGCTGAAGTTGACTTCCAGGAGCACCAGGTGAGAGGTGTGGAATTACACTCCTCTGGGCAGACAGGAGCTGTACCAGTGGGGACATTGCTCCCATGGCTACTGGAGGATCAAATGCCACTTTCCTTCAGGGGCTGCTGTCTGGGGAACAAGGTTTAAACTCTGACTGATTTATGAGTCATTTCATCTCCTAGACTCGTTCCCTCCCAAAGGGCCTGGTGACGGGAAGCCCATGCAAAGGCTTTGACAGCTTTCATCCCCAGGGCACCGATCCCTTTGCTGTTAAAGCAACAGAATCTGTAAATTATTTCTCAGTGTGCGTACATAGGGAGCCTTGATGCGTGTTTTCTCATATGTGCATTTGGTATGGAAATGCAACGCTGCGACTTCTGCCTTCCAGTTGTCAACACTGCTGCTGTCCTCCATACCAGAATAATAGGCCAACAGTGGAGCATTGGGTTAATTAGTGGCTGTAAATCACGTGGAGCTCTTTGGTTAAGTGGTTCAAGGGAGCTGCTGTCCCAAGCAACCCCTGATTTTCTTCCGTGGGTGTCCAGAGTGGGCAGACCACTTGTGTCTGGAGCGTTAATTACTCTGTGTCCCTTAATCACGACAGTTTGTAATCTGATTTCAGCGGGGGAATCCACATGCCACAAGGCCCAATCAACACCTCTGCTATCATCCCCTGCCAGTCAATACACAGCTATTAGCCATCCACAGCCATTCCTGAGGAACTGCTCTGCAGGCATGCCTGGACAAGTTTTGCCAGGCCACACTGGGAAGTAGTTTAGCAAGGCTGGTTAAAATAATCCCTCTTTAATAGGACGTGCATCTTTGGGTTCCCAAAGAATGTCAGGAAGGAATTGCTGCTCTGTGAAGCACAGCATGTTACAGAAGAGATAAATTGTGTTTCCTGAGAATGCTGGAAACACTTCTTCTTCTCCCCCCACATTGACACTTCCCAGAATCCCAAATAAATGCCACATTGAAAGAAATTATTCCTTGCATAAGGGAAAAAATAGAAAACAACAACAGATTTTGTTCTCTGACCTCACCATGACTCCTCTTTTGCCCACAACACTCCATTGTTCTGCCAGGTCCAGACAGCACAGGGAGCAGACTCATTTTCCCTGTTTTTAATCCCAAAGCTGCAGTCCATCACCTATATTAAGGATCCTTGAGGTTTGGTGGGGTTTTTTTCCTTGATCCTAGTGAGCTGTTTTCAACAAGTGAGTTAATACTGAGGAACAAAAATGGGGCAGGGATCCCTCTCTCCTAACCTGGGAAATGAGCCACACTCTGAAAAGAGATTTCCCCCCCTCAGGCTACATGAGATATGAAGGATAATTTTCCAGAATGTTCTGTCAGGCTTAAATTAGTAAAGGGAAAGGCATGTATGTGTTCAAGCAGGTATCTGAATTGATACTTTTGGAGCTGTCATGCCCTGTGCTTACAATATGAACCTTTTTTGTCATTTTAGGTAAACTGGAATGTGTGTTCCACTGTGTGCTTTCCTACAGCAGCTGGAGGAGGAAGAACATCCATACTCCATCTCTGTGATGGCAAGATACACCTCAGAATGTGGGGAGGAAAAGAAAGGATCAACTGCTGAGGGGATTTGAATACCGGAGACTGGAGCTGGGAGGCGCATCCAGTAAACATTACCTGAATGATGTCACTGCATGGAGCTGGTTTGAAGTCGGTTCTGTTAACAGCAGTTCTTCCAAGTGGAGCAGATCCACGTCTGAAACAGCTTTTATCCTCCCCAAAAATCAGTCAACGTGCCGGTTTGTTTGCCGTGTGGTGGGAGGGATGCTCAGGTATATCTGATGGTACCTACAGGAGTTCTGGCCCACATCAGGAATACCCTGAGGAAAAGTCGTGCACGTTTATGGCAATCTCAGAGGCCTTGGCATCCAAATAAACTTGAGGAAAGTGTTGGCCGTCATCGCTGGCATTGCAGACAGGGACTGTGCCTGAAAATAGAGCTTGGCAGAGCTCAGCACTGATGATGGCTCGGTGGAGAAGGCGGATTTGCTTTTCCAGCCTGCGACATTTCATAAACATTTTCTGTTTGTTGGAGTTGTGGAACCTCACCAGATCAAACCCTGTGCTAATCTGCTGGAGTTGACTCCCCAGACTTTTGTCTCCAGTGTGTACACACATCTGATCGCTGCAGTTTGGGTTTGTCCTGGCCCATTTATCCCTTTGTGTTTGTCCAGGAGAGCACGTGGGAACAGCCCCACAAATTCTCCAGACGATGATTTGTTTTGTTCTATCTGGTCCTGAGGACTCCATTAAGCTGAGAAGCCCTTTGATGCAGCCTTTGACTTAGGGGGTTCATCCACCACCCCTTTCCTGACACATTGGGCCTTGGATTCATTCCACAGGAAGGGAAGCTTTGAAGTGCGCATCCCAAACCACTGCAACAACACCAGGCTGTACAGAAATCTCTCGGTCCGAAGCAGGACACGGAGGGGTTGTAAATCCAGACGGGTGTTTGAAACCCTCGAGGAACAGCAGTGAGGAGGGTCCCACAGAGATACACACAGAGTTTGACCCGCGGGGGCTGACCACCCTCAGGCTGCTCCAGTCAGGTCAGCGTTCATTTTTATCCGGTATGGGGACACGGGAGCGCTGTGGGGCGGGGGTATCGGGACACGGGGGAGCTGTGAGACGCGGGTTTCCGGACACGGGAACGCTGTGGGATTCAGGGTGTCTGTTGCCCCCCGCCATCGCCTCAGGGCGCGCGCGCGCGCGCGGGCTCGTCACGGTTGCCAAGGCCCGGAGCAGTGGGCGGGGCGGAGGCAGAACTCCTCTGTCCAATCAGGACAGACCGGGCCTGGGTCGGTGGCCAATCGGCGCCGGTAAACAACACGCCCCTCGCGAGGCGGAGAAGGGGCGGGGCGAGTGCCGCCGGCGGCCAATCAGCGGCCGGGAAGCGCGGGCCAATCCGGGCGCGGGAGGGTTTGGGCGGTCTTTTCAAAACGGGTGAGGCGCCCCTGGCGTCCCTTTAACGGCGTGATGCGTCCCTCTTTGTCTCCCTCCGCGCGGCCTCGCCGTCCCGCCGCAGTAGCGCGGTGCCGCCCCACTCCCCACTTAGCTGGAGCTCCGCGGGCCGGACGCGCCCTGCCCGGACCTTGGGGACCACTCGGGGCATCGCTGAGCCGCGGGGATGGGGATGGACTATTTGACTTCCGTGTGCCGCCTCACCGGCGGGGATCCCTCCGCGTGTGGAAAGAAAAGCCGTGGGCGGGGACGCGCCGTCGCCATCTTGGAGCAGAGCCGGGGCCGGGGCGGGGGCAACCGGGGATGGTGCTCTGATGCTGCCGTGACTCCCCGCGGGGGTCCAGGCCGCCGTGCCTGGATGCGGGGTCAGCGGCCGAGCCCACCCCCGTCCGCGCGGTGACGGGAGCCGGGCTCGCCTCCCCCTCCCCGAGCGCTGAGGGCCGCGGGGGGAGCCCGGTGTCCCCTCGCCCCCGGCTTGCGGGTCCCCTTTGTTTCCCTGCTGAGGAGGGGAAGGAGGCGGAAGAAAGGGAAGATGAGCAGTGAGGCGCTGTGGCTTTTCAAGCAGCTGAACCTCCATCTGGAGCTGGAGGGGCGGTTCCAGCCCCGCGAGAAGGGGCTCAGCCTCATCGAGGGCGCCGCCGAGGTGGGTGAGGGCGTCGGGGGGCTCCTCAGAGAAGAAAGAAAATTCCAAAAATTTCAGAGAAAATTCCAGCTAATGGGGGACGTGCGTTAACTGCGAAAAGTTAATTCTTTTCTCTGTATGCGCCGCTTGTCTTTTGTTTTGATTCTTCCTTCACCTGTAGGTATTAACGTTACGTTATCCAAGCGCTGCGACCTGCAGGGCAAGCAAAATATTTAGGCATTTAGTGTTTATTGTTTAAATTTAGAGTGAGCACAGAGCAAGAGCAAAGTATTGTTTCCGTCAGAGGAGCTTCCTGCCGCTGCAGGGGAGGTTGGGATGTCAAGCAGGCACGTAACAAACAGGGGAACTACCAGCTTTTCATTGGCGAGATCGGGGGAAATGAACCCAGAACCGCTCAGTGCTGAGAAGCAAAATGTAAATTGACCGTAGACATGTCTACCTTAACGAGCAAAGTTTCTTACTGAATTCGGGGCAGGCTTATTATGTTCCTTCATGTGCTTCTGAGTTCTTTGGGAAGGGCCTTAATGTTTAACAAAAAAAAAAAATCCCCGAGTTGAGTCTGCTTGTTTGTTGTGAAAGCAGAGCTGTTGTTGTTTAAATATTGACCTGCAAGGCAGAGAGCTATGTGGGCATCTCTAAGGTCAGGAGTCACTGTGTATGCCTGGATTTGGTAACTTAAATAAGTCCTAAATGTGTCTTAAAATAAGCAAGCGGAGAGTTGGAGAAGTTGTTGTGCTGGCTATTGCACCAGTGAGACTCAAGACTGGCTGTAATCTCTGAGCTGTGGGTGTGATCCGACTCCTAAGTGTCTAAATTTATTTTCATTTTAAATTAAGTGAGATTAAATATTTAAGGAAAAAAACCCTTGCTTCTGTTTGATCTAAATAAAAGATGATTTAGGGAGTGAGTCACGGTGATTGCTGCTGCCACAGAATAATTCTGACTTTGCCTCTCTTGCCATAGAATGAAAACACTCTGTGTCCAAGACAAAGGAATGCCAAGGTGGAAGATCTTTGGAGCCTGACCAACTTCTTTGGATTTGCAACTGAAACGTTTGTTTTGGCTGTCAACATTCTGGACAGATTCTTGGCTCTTATGAAGGTATAAATGTGGCTGTTGGTTCATTCTGTGCATTCAGCAACAGCTCTGAGGTCTCCTTTGTGAACCTGGAGTTACTGAGTGCAGTTCCTTTTACCTCTAAAGACAAGCAGCAGCTTGATTTATTTCCTCTAATAGATCTGTAAGCATCACCATGTAGATGTCTAAGAAAGGAGGAATTAAGGAAAACAAACCAATTAGTGATACAGACTATCTCTGGGTACTGTGCTAAAGATTAGTTTAGCCTTGGGACTGATACCAAGTAAGCATTTTCTGATTGTTTTTATCGTGTTTGTGCTGCTTTAAGGCAGGAAGCTTGGACCTAAACAAGTTCCTCATTATTAGATCAGCAGAAAAAACGAAGTTGCATCAGTTCTCAGGTCTGGCTGTCCTTGAAGTGGCACAAAATGTTACGGTGGTAGATGGGAGAGAAGAGCAGAAGCAAGCTGTGGAGGGATGGGGCTGCCTGGAACAGGCTCAGACTGGATTTGTGTGGGCTGTAAGCAGGGGTGGGCGAGCACTGCCGATTGGAGGAGGAGGGAATTGCAGTTCCCACCGAGATTTATTTGTGTAGTGGTGGGGAACAACCTGAGGAGAGGCTGCTCAGCTGTTGAACTTCTCCTCAGCCCCAGCAGATCCATGCTGCCTTTTGGGCTCTGCCAGCTGGCATTTGCTCCAGCTGAAGTGATGCAACTGTTTATGGCTGTGGGAGGTGTAGGGGCTGGCTGACACCAGGTCTAGTGGAGATCAGCAAGTCTTTGGCTGTTGAACTGTGGGTTTTGCAAACACAGTTGCTGTTTAAGCACAGTGTTGAGGGGGGGGAAGTATTGACGGTGCTCGCTTTGTTTTTTAGGTGAAACCGAAGCATTTGTCTTGCATTGGAGTTTGCTGCATCCAGCTGGCCGCCCGCGTCGTGGAGGAGGAATGCAATATCCCATCTGCTCACGAGATCATCCGGATCAGCCAATGTAAATGCACTGTGTCCGACCTGAAACGGATGGAAAAGATAATTTCAGAAAAATTGCACTTTGAATTTAAAGCTACTACTGCCTTAACCTTCTTGCACTTGTACCATACTATTGTACTCTGTCATACCTCAGAAAGGTGAGTTGGTGGTGTTCGCTGAGCCCTTATCAATTCCCTCTCAAGTGATTGCAGCCTTGGCTGTAGAGGAGGCAGCTCCTCAGTTTTTGCCTTCTGGCGAGGGAAAGCTTGTTGATCCAGACCCTTGTTCTGTTGCATGTCTCACAGGAAAGAAGTATTGAATCTGGACAAGTTGGAAGCACAGCTAAAAGCTTGCAACTGCCGTCTAGTCTTCTCTAAAGCGAAAGTGAGTAGAAGCAGTTGTTAGTAGCTTCTGAGTAGGTTTGTGATTGCTATAGTGCTGAGTGCTCTTTTCTTGCCCTTTTAGCCATCTGTCCTGGCCCTGTGCCTTCTCACTCTGGAAGTTCAGACGCTGAAATCTGTTGAGCTATTGGAGATCCTTCTGCGTGTTCAAAAGCATTCAAAGGTGACTCTTTTCAATGGATTGTTTTTCCAGCTGGTTGGACTGAAACTGCTAGTGATGGGTGATGTTACATTTAGGGGAGCCCTTAAATGGGTCCGTATATGTGTCCTTACAGGTTCTGTTTGGCATCAGCTGAAAGAAGCCATTAAAAAACAAACTTAAATGTATGAAATCAGAGGACCTGCTGACCCAGTGTATATCCAATGCATGCTTTAACAGGCAGCTGATTGAAGTTGTACAGCTCTGGCTGTGTATTTTGGAGAAACTTCCAGTCTGTTCTGTGACTGCTGGGCTCGTTATTCCTTTTGCCTGAATCATTGGGCCCGAGGGAGCGGCTGGAGCTGTGTCAGGGGACAGTTAGGCTGGATATCAGGAAAAGGTTCTTCCCCCAGAGGGAGGTCAGGCACTGAACAGGTTCCCCTGGGAATGGGCACAGCACCGAGCCTGACACAGCTCAAAGAGTGTTTGGGCAACTCCCTCGGACACAGGGGTGGGATCATTTGGATTGTCCTGTGCAGGGCCAGGAGTTGAACTCCATGGTGCTTGTGGGTCCTTTCCAGCTCAGGATATCCTATGAACTAAAATAGGATTCATGGCCTTTAGCTGCACAGTGCCTCCATTGATGGCCTAGAGGCAGTTTTTCACTCTCACAGTCAGACTGAACCCCAGTTTCTTAAGGGATGGAAGTAGTTCCTTAAAGTACAGTATGGTTTGATTTTTAAATAGTGGTTTAAATTTTTTTTCTTCATATTAAAGTAGTTTAAAAAATTTCACTTCCATTTGAAAATGGAGTTTTAAAAGGTTTTCATTCAATTTTAAAATAGAAAAACCTTTGTTTTGTTTCTCCTTTGGAAGTAATAATGCAAATGTTACCAAGGACTGGCAGGTGAACTGTCACAACCTAACTCCACCTTGAACAGGGACTTGTCTGGGAGCTGTGTAGGAGTTGGTAGTTAACCTTCAAAAGCAACTTTGACAAAGGTATCCCAGTTATGACTCACTTCTGCTTTTTCCAGGTCTTTTCCAAGAAGGTAAAATGGAGGGAGGAGTTATCCTTCGAGCCTGTGTGTAACAGACTAAATAACTTCTGGGGTTTTTTTTCTTTTCAGATAAGTGATAGTGACCTACTTTACTGGAGGGAACTGGTCTCTAAATGCCTGGCAGATTACTCTTCTCCTGAATGCTGCAAGCCTGATCACAAAAAACTTGTTTGGATTGTTTCGAGGCGTACAGCCCAAAACCTGCAAAACAGTTACTACAGTGTTCCCGAGTTGCCAACGATCCCGGAGGGTGGATGTTTCAATGGAAGTGAGAGGTTGGTAGCACTTACTTGCTTAATTTGTTGGGAATTCTCGTTTTCCTGTAGCAGTCATGGCAACTCCATGTAACTGTGGCTTAATCACTGCCACTTGGGGGAAAAAAGAAGTGCTAGCTAAGAGAATATCGCTGGGCTTGGAATACATCTTCACCTCATGGGAAGGGGGGCAACTGTCACTGTGATGTTCAGAGGTACTTGGCAGGGTGGGGGGAGGCACTGCTGGTTTGGAGGTAGGAAGGCTTGCAGAGGTTTTGAGTCTCCTCAAGGGATTCATGCTTGGTGTCTGGAAAACTGGTTTCTTGATTGGTAGGATGTTGTTGGCATCAGGAAGATCGTGCCTTGTTACGATTTCAGCTTTAGGAGCCTTAAGGAGCTTTAAGCCAAGGAGCAGATGTGGGGTGTTGCTGCTAGGAACAGAAGAGTGTGCAAGAAACCCCAGGATTGAGGAGTACTTTGCCACTTTGAAGGGGTTTTGCTTTGTTAAAATTACCTTTCCCACTGTTCCTTCTAGTGAAGACTCCTGTGAAGACATGAGCAGCGGGGAAGAAAGCCTTAGCAGTTCTCCTCCGAGTGATCTGGAAGGCACCTTCTTCTTTGAACTCAAACCTAAACCCAAGTGGCAAACTCTCAGCTGTCGGTTTTAGCACTGAGTCTGGATTGTATTAGGTTGAAGTTTTGAATGCACCATAGAGTCTTTTGGCAATAATAAATGAGGTGGTAATCTGTAAACTGTATTAAGGCAAAACTTGCTGTGGTATATCAATGCTTTGAATGCCTGCCTTGGTTTTTTTGTTGTTGTAATTTTAAGGAATTAAAAAAACCCCCATTCTTTCAGGTCCCCAGATCAGCAAAAAAAAAAAAAAAAGAAGTTGTATAGTTCTTTTGTCAACAACCATGAATGTAGTTCTTTACCTGGTGGTCCAAAACCCTCAGCAGCTCAACACCTGGGTTGGTTTCAGGGTCTTGCATGAGAAGCATGGAGCAAGAGTGAGAAACTTCCCTGAGATTTAAACAGGAAGCTCTTGGTTAATGGAAGAAATTTGCTCCATGGGCTCAGTCAAGCAAGGGAGAGGCCCAAGAGGAGCTGTGCGGGTGTTGTCCAGGATGTTCTGAGGATTCAGCATGACAGAACCCCAGGCTTGGCTTGGTTTCAGTGTTGACCCTGCTTTGAGCAGGCGACTGGACTGCAGTCCCTCTCAAGGGCACCTCCTCTCCTTAGTATTTTGGGATTAGATCCAAGTGGCTGAGTAGGTTATGTGGAACGGTGCATGTACATAGTGCCAGGCTGGGATGATTGACTCTCCAATGGGCCAAACACTGAAACTGCTTTTCCTTTTCAGCAGGGTCTTGAGTTGTGTACTCCAAGTAGCAATTTTTGAAGCTTGGCTTTTATAAACTTCAGGGATCCCTATGTCACACCAGGAGTATGTGTGGTAAGCAGGAGGTTTCTAGTCAATATAGTTTTCACTTTGAGATAGTATAAATTGTGTGGCCAGGAGTAATTCCATGTTTTCTTTAGTACAGATGTTTTTACACTGAAATTCACCTTGTATACTTCAGTGTGTTTCAAATCTAACATGTCAATCCATGCTATTAGCTTAGACCTCTTAACATGGTAAACCTTGCTAAGTCTACATTCCTTTGAATATTTAACCCTTGTAGTTGTTTTTCAGTATATTCATGTTATTGATTGAGTCATAATCAGACTTGTTTGCATGCTGATGTAAAGCAGTTAGTGCAGGAGAAGTTGAAATTATGCAGTAAAATATCAGGTAAATGTGATGGTGAAGTAGTTAATGTAATGGTTTTTATTCTGAACTTTGTTATCAAAGCACAAATTTCAGTCTAATTGTGTTTCTCCCTGATGAGGACACGGCTAAAGCAGACTAAACTAGCTCAGAGTAACGGTGTGAGGTGCGGTGGTGCCAAAGTAGAAATGAAGGAGCAAACAAGCTAAAAGCTGTTTCGTAGGTGCAAGCGTTGCTTTAGAAAGGTAAGAGTGATGCTGTAAGTCCATAACTGTTATGTGATTTCAGTTCTCTAAAAACACACAAAAGTTTACAAAAAGTGTATATGAAAATGTAAATTAAAAAAAAATGTACAGAAAAAAAATTTAAAACAAAAAAACGAGCAGAAAATACTGTATTTTTTTACATTGTATGTAACTTTTTGTAGGTCTGTGGCATGTAGATAGTAATTTATTGTGTACTCTGTATGATACAAATACTGTACCTCTGAAGACTTCTTGCTGCAAGTCTCTGCTCACTTCAGGAGTCCTTGGGTAAGGAACCTACTGAGTCTTGTTTCAGTTGAGAACAAAAATAAACCAAGTGCTGTATTTGTTACTTGCTGTGAGTGGCAATCACTTCCTTGGAGCTTCTGGCTTCCTTTTTTTATGCTGTGCAGGGTGTATGGTCCCACAGCTGGGCTCCAGCTTTCCCAGGAGTTGTGGCAAGAAAAAGGAGAGGCTGCACAGTACTGGGTGGCAATCTCACCGCAGCTTTGCTCCTACCAGTTTTAGAAGCTGGGGCGAGGTATCCTGTGCTTACTGTAAGCGTTGTGCTTGGCACATTTGCAAATCCAGAGCTCCTGTTAGGGGTTAAGGGTCATTCCAGCTGGATTCCTCAGGGTTCTGCGGGAATTGTTCTTGCTGCTGTTTTTCCTTGTGAAACCTGGTCTCGGGATGTGTCTGCACCTGCAGGAACTCATCCAAGGCACACTTGAGCAGCTTGTGTCCTGTGTGCAAATCCCTTCCGGCTGGTAACTCACGCGTAACACTGAGAGCCCGTGGTGGACTGGGCTGCTCCTCCTGCCAGGGCCTGACTCGGAGCTGGCAGGGCAGGGGCTGCTTGCTGGAACTGCTGCCAGTGCTTTGAACACCAAACACACCTTCGGCTTCCACTTCAAAGGTGCCTGCTTGGGTCGCCTCCGTGCAGCGCCTGCCTGGCTCAGGAGTCGGCCAGAGCGTGCGCCCTGCGTGGGTGCGCTTGGGGAAGGTGGGAAGCCATGGGCCGTGTCCTGGGCTTGCACAGCTTGGGAGACTTAATGAGGCTTGAGGTGTGCCATTCAGCCCCTTTCAGGTTCATCCCACGGAAATGAAGGGGCTTGGGGGAGCGTTGTAGGGTTCACTTCTGCGGTTGGAATGATCTAGGCTCAGCTTTGATTTTGCCAGGTTAGATAGCTGCAGCTCCCCCTGAGGAGGTTTGCCTGGCTTCCCCCAAAGAATGGAGATTTTGGTGGTTGGCTTGTTTGTAATAGCAGAGGTGTGCATGGCTTTTAAATGCTGTTTGGGGCTTGCCTATACCACGTGGTGCAACTTGGAAGGCTTGCATTCTCAGGAGTTTAAATGTGTGTTCATTTTCATAACTGCTCTGTCAGTAAGACTGGTTTGGCTGGGGGCTGAGGGGGCTGAAAGGGAGTATTTTTGGGGGGAAGCCATCCCCTGAAACAACTCCTGGCTGTGTCCAGTTCTGGAGTGTTACTCTCTGTGCTGCCAAACGTATTGGAAGTATAGCGCTGAAAGCTCACACAGGTTTCTGAGAGGATCCTAAGATGTCATCCTGCTGCTCTCCCATGGCTGGACTGGGCCACAGGGGATCTGTAGTGGAAGCACTTCTCTTCCTGGTGAGCTGTCATTCCATAATTAAATAATTATAATAATGGCCTTTTAAACAGGAAACCTGATTTCCCCACCACTTGATGACATATGACAAGTGACACGCAGCAATAAATCATTCAGCATAAATCAGTCAGTGTGTTCAGACCCTGGTCTTTAACAGCTCCCCCTGTTTTTCTGATGGAATAAGAAGGATATTCCTGGCAGTCAGAGCTTGGAGCACTCTGTGTACTCAGAGCACCATACAGTAAAGGAGAGAGTAGAACCGAACAGTCTCAGGCCATTTCTTTGTTTGGATTAAGAGGTGAATGAGTTATTTTTGTGATCCCACTTGGCTGTCAGAGCTTTGAAGCTCAGCATAATGGGAATCAGTAAATACTTGGTACATAAGTAGTATTATTCATCTTAAAATGAACTGTTGCAGCTGTGGGGTGTCACATGACTGTGCTGCTTGGTGTAGGCCTGTGGCTGGTGTAGTGCATCTCCTGAAAGCAGAAAGTTGCCATAACAACTGAATGAAGTCAATTAGAGTAATAAGCAATTAAAATCTCATCCTTAGTGTTGCATAAACATAGCATTTTGCTCATGAATTATTAGCGATCTTGCCTCTAGACCTGTACGTTCTGGTTCTGATTTGCAATCTCAACCATTTTTGAATTAATGAAGCATTTAATTTCTCCTTCAAAGAGTGCTGGTGGGGTTTTTTTTGGCCATGGCAAGTAAGTTCTTCATCAGAGACGTGAACGCTGTTAAACATCTAAATGGAAGAAACGTTTGTGATGGGATTTCCAGAGCGCTCGGCACTGGCTTTGTTTCCACCCAGTGAAGTCAAGGAGAAGAGTAGCCTGTGCTCTAGGGAAATTTTGTCCTGGGCCTAGAAAGGCAAAGGCAACTCCTTCCTCTGTCACACGCTTCCTCCTTGACCTTCCATGTATTCCTGAGCCTCTTGCTTCCTTTGTTCCCCTTTGGTAGAGCAAAGCCAGGAATAGCTCCTTGCTGTAGTGCTTGGCTGTTAAGGATAAATCAGCTCAAACCCGGGAATGGCAGAGCTGTTGTAGAAAGGTGGGATGTGTGAGGGCCCGTGGGGAAGCAGTGTTTGCAGACTGTTGGATCTGCAAGGGCCTGTAGGCTTGTTCTGCACGGGTGTTGTGTGGCTGTGGGTCAAATGTTTCAAAGGTCGGAGTGCAGTTTATAATCCCAGGTCTCCAAGGAACTTTGGAAAACATGTCTGCGGTCTAAATAGCGGTCTTGTCATGTACAGTGGCTGAGTCAGGGATTCAGGAAGCCTTTGGCATCCAGAGCTCAATTATTAACTCTGGTAGGGAGCAAAAGGACTGGAGGTGATCCCTGGCTTTGTCCTGGCACGATGACAGAAGCCAGGGCTGGTGGTCTGAGGGTTTGTGCCGCAGATGATCCAGAGCTGGGTGTGGTGTCTGTGCCAGCTCTTTGCCCAAGATATTGGCACAGTGCAGCCACAGGTTATCTGTGTGGTGCCTTGTTCTTTTCTAAGCTTTTATTGTTCCATTAAATGTAATCCTGCCACCTTTATCCTGCCTGGGCAATCGGGAGAAGGCACAGTCAGTGCTGTAAATGCAGCATGAGCTGTGTGTATCAGTTGAGAAATAAAACGTGACTCCTTTGAAGGAATTTGGATTTACTCTGTTCTCAGGGTGTGTACTTGGACTGGTTACCTCCACAGCCTCCCACTGCTGCTGGAGTAACTGTTGGAGTATTCTTACAAGCCCAGGTTGGGGATTCACTCGTGCACTGTCTGATTCCCTGTTAGTTCTCAGGGTGTTTTCTTTAACACCGAGCAGGTGATGATGTGTTCTCCTCTGATCCATGTGCGGGGGCACCATATGACTCCTAATGCCTGTGAAAACATGGATTTCTGCTCCAGTGGGAAAAACCTGTGCACTTTACCATGCCAGGCAGTGAGGAAGGCACAGTCAGTCATGTAGTGTGTCAAGTGCTTTTCCCTAATTAGCTGAGTGCTGGACAGCGGTTGCAGCTGTACCTAGTGTGTAATTCTCAATATAAAAGATGGGGATGGCTTTGGATTTCTGTGGCTTGCTTGACTGTTAAATATTAAGTCCTATTTACTCTATTGATGTACATTTTATTGGTATTTATCTGGAAATTCTCAGTACTGCCACACTTGTTGGAGAGAGACTTGTACAATGGAGAATTCACTAATTCTCCTACTCTCTTTAACGGGCTTTGCCCTCAGTTGCCATGGAAGCCTTGCCTTTGGCATGCCCTTGGGATTCATGCCTGAACAAAAGGTCCACCTGGAGTCACAGGGCTGCACTCTTGCTGTACAGCTTTGTGTCCTCAGATGGTTAAAGCCCTGCTGGCTCTGCTCATAAATCATTTTCTGCTTCCCTGGGGTCAAAGCTTTCATGTTACTCTTCTTTTAGATCCTTCCAGGCCCATCTTTCAGATGCTGCAGAGTGTGGGGCATTTCAGTCTGCTCTGGCCATCTCCCGATATTGCTGCTCTGGGATCAACTTATTTCTTTTGGCATCATTTCTTGAGCTGGGAGCAGGGAATATCTTATTTTAATAAGCAATAGTAGGTGAGAGTGCTCTGTCACCCCTCAACTGCTGCCCTGTGTGCCTTGTTACATAAAAGGCAAATAAAATGCTTTGTGAAATGTCTTGCTTGCTCCTCAGAGGTGTTGGGTTGTCAGCCCTGCAGATCAAAGTCCTTTTTCAAGTGGCTGACATCAGCACACACTTTTGTGTCCTTCCTCTGGTCCCTGCCTCAAACCCAACCTCAAGAGGCTGTGTTTGGAGAAGTGTGTCTGTGCTATGGAAATTTACCTGGCTCAGTAAAGTTGCTTTGCCACCAGCTTGAAAAACCCCTCACATCTGCATGCCAGCTTGGGCCTGGTCATTTGTCAGGCTCAGTCTGGTGCTGTCACCTTGGCTACGGAACAGGGAAAGGGCTGGATTAGTCCTTGTGTTGTTGTGTCACTCAGGGATACCAGGGCTCACTTCTTCTGGAAAAGTTGAAGCAGGGAGCTACACACACTGGCTTTCCCCACAGGTCTTTCAGCACATTCACAATAAATCTTTAGTCTGGACCACATCCAGGCTGTGCTCCAGCTGCCGGTCCACCCTGTGGGATCCTGGAAGTACCTCATTCAGGCTGGCAGGTCACCTGCCACCTCCATCAGTAACCTGGGCTGGGGTCCACTTGTATGGTTTGCTGTTGGAGCAGGGATTGCTCCTTCAGCAAGATGCATACACAGGTACTTGAAAAGTACTGCTCAAGTAGGACTGATCAAGTTCCCAGCAGAGGGGGTTTAGGGAGGTTATTTGGCTTGCCAGGCAGGAGCAGCATTTTTCCTCCTATATGTGCAGAGAGGGTGATTTTTCCAGTCGCTGCACACCTCTGTGTGCCTCTACTTTCTGAAGAGATTTATGAGCTCCAAAACTCAGGTCTTGTACATTTTAGGGTTATCCCAAAGAGAAGACTTTGGATATGAAATACCTAATCAACACCTGGGTTTTATAAATGTTAACTTGAGCAAGTTCTTCTCTTTAGTAGCAGGTGTTTGGAAACAAGCAAGCAAAGCTGTCCTGCCTTCCTCTGGGCTAAATGAAAACAAAGTCAGAATGCTGCTGAACTTCAGGAAGTCTGAGATTCAAATCTGCACTTGGAGCCTGGGCCAGTCTCTTGATTTCCATTTCAGAAGTGGAAATACCCTGCTGTAGATTGAGCCAGGAGTAATTGGCCAGACCTTGTGACTTAACAGAAAGTTTTGAGCAGACAGATAGAAGGAAAGATCACAAACTGTGAGATGGAGAATCTCTGTTTGACCATTTTATCTCTAGTCACAAGCATTTCTAGAGCTGACCGGCAGTGCTGGTTGTACGTGCAGGGAGGAGGATCTAGGCTGGAGCATGATTTCCAGGGAATGGGGGTTTAGGAGAAGCCATTTCCTGTGCCTTCTCTGGGTATAAGATTTTATCATTAAAGGCTTGAAAATGATCTATTCCAAACACCTTTGGAAAGGTACCTGAGTGTGATGGCTTTTTTGAACCTTGTGATACCATTTCCATGCCCTTCTGGGGAAAAGGAGCCTCCCTGACAGATAAATCATCCAGGACAGAGGTTCTCAAGTGCAGCCTGCAGGGCGCTGGAGGCTTGACAAGCCTCTACGTGCAGCCTGTCAGGGGATTTCTTTTAAACCAAGACATTGTGTTTATCTGGGGTATTTACTGCACTGTGGATGAAGGATACGTGGCCCAGGCCTGGCAGCCCCCTCATGGAGAGGTGGATTGTGAATGGGACTAATCCCATGGGAAGGCTTTTCCTAGCAAGAACCTGCTACCACTTTCTTTAGGTGTGAATAAAGGCAGTTTGAATATTTTTCAGTGCCTATTGATGGTTTTAATGACTTTTCTGAACTCTGTTCTTGGCTGCTTCTGTCCTGGGTAACCTGCCACAAAGCAGCTGGAATGGTGAGAAACCACCTCTTTGGTAGTGTGCATCCTCTTTATCATGGTTAGGGAAAAACAAGCTCAGAGCTGCACCTGTGTGGAAATAGGAACAACTTGGAGAAGTCTGGCTGCAGAGCCCCCTCAGGGCTGCGTAAAATGGGTCACTGGAAGTGTGTAAGCAGACTGAAAGGAGAGAGGAGAGCCTGTTAATCCTGGATTTTTTGGCTCCTTGGGCACACTTTTAATGTTAAACTTCTTTCTGACTCCGGGGATTGGCATGTGCTGAAAAGCTCTGCTATAAAGAGGGGAGAGAGCAGCAGGGCATAAATGAAAGGGTACTCCTGTGCCTCTGAAAGCAGCAGCTATTTAGCAATTTTACCCAAACATTTGAGAAGGGATGGCAGAAGCCTCTAGGAAAGGACTCGGAGAGTAAAATGTCAGTAACTCGTCTTCTTCTCATTAGCTCAACTCATTTCCACCTGCTGCCCATCACCGGGTAGCTGAGGAAAGAGTTTCCCTGCTGGCTCACCTCCTCAGGTGGGAATGCTTTGCAAGGAATTGGGCAGTATGGCATTTCCCAGCTGAGCCCAGGTGCCGAGGCTGCCTTTGCAGCGAGCTTCCTGCTCCTTGTGCGAGGGCCAGGGACCACCTTTCTCAGCAGAGAGGCCTGGGAAGCACAATCTGGCTCCAGACGTGTGAGGGCTCTTGCTTCACTGCTCTTCTCACAGCTACTGATAGCAGTCACACTTCCATATGTAAGTACACACAGTTTTTCTAATTGTTCTGCTGTAGTTTATTCTGGGGGCTCCTACTGAATTGCAACAGGAGCTTGTTCATTCACTGAAATATGCTTTGGCCTCACCTTGTTTCAGGGGCAAGTAGGAGTGTTTATTTTCCCAGTGTTTTTCTTGGCCAGGTGTTGTTAGGCAGTAGTTTAAAGAACACAGGCTGGTTGGTGTCAGTGCAACTTGTGAGGGAAGCAGTTGAGTTGAAATTTACTCTTTGTTAGAGTTCTGTGCCAACAGCAGTTTTCTAAATGGTTGAAAGGATGGTCTTAAGGGAAGAGTTGGTTTTCTCTAATGAAGTTGGAATGTGGAGAGCAGCTGTTTGCCTGTTGTGAACCTGTAGCAACAGCCTTTTGGGCTTTTTGTATCTTGTTTCTTCTGGTTTGTTCTTTCTGGGGAGACGTGTAAGATTTTGTGTGCCTGACCAGTCTTGTCATGCTGGAAGTGGAAGGATAATGAGAGAATGAGTGGATAAAGGAGTAGAGCCAGAATTCTGCTTTTTCCACACAAACTTTCCCCTTGTGTCTTTGAACCAGCCTGTCTTTGTCAGTGAAACACTGTCTGCAGAGCAGAGATTTGGGATTAGGGCAGTGTTTTTACTTCAATTTTAAATACTTGTGCCTTGAAGCTGTGGCTGCCCCACCCCTTAAAGTGTCCAAGGCCAGGTTGGACAGGGCTTGGAGCAACCTGGGGTAGCGGAAGGTGGAACTGGGTGATGTTTAAGTGCCGTCCAACACAAACCAGTCTGTGATGCTTTGTGCCAGTGGCTGTAGTGGGCCTCTCTTGTGACCCTGAAGTGCAAGAACTTATTCTGGTTGCGTGCGCCTCAAAAGAAGGTTTTTTCTGTAGGTGTGGTAGAAACGTGGGCTCGAGGTTGGGCAGGAGGGTGACTAACCTTAGGAGAGGATGGGGAGGGAAGGTGTGAGTGTGCTTCTATTTATGCAAACACCCTGATAGCTCGAGCACTTCAGAAAATAGTGTAGAAACTCAGGAAATACCACCAGCAAATATCATCTGGGCAGGGCAAATAGCTGTGGCGTTACCTGTGAGGAGGTGGGACTGGGATGGCTCGGGAGCTGACACAAAGGTGTGATTGGCTTTGCACCTTCACCTGGATTGCCCTGGCCTGAAGGAGAGGAGGAGGAGGGAGGGGGAGGTAGGCAGGGCTGAGAGGATGCGTCAGGAGGAGCCTGGCACGGAGGTGATGCAGGGTCAGCGATGGGCAGCATGTCTGCCTCCCCTCGGAACACAGGTGTGCCACCTTGGAGCTGCGTGGGAGCTGGGATGGGGACTGTGTGGCCTCCTGCACATCATCACATGTCTGATGGCATCAAGGCAGGACGCAGTAGCCTTCCTCTCCTTGCTGGGGCAGGGCAGGCACAAGTTGGAGTAGCAAAAATATCTCAGTGGCATTTAGCAGCGTGACCTTTAAACACTTCCACAGGCTGACCCAACAGCACAGAAAACACTTGGGGTGAGGCAGGGCTCGATGGAAATGGGCTGTGAATCACACTCATGTTGCTGTTGGTCTCTCGGTCCCACGCATGTGAGTTTGGGACAGATAGACATCATTTCCTTTAGTATGATGAATTCAGCTGGGGAGGGCCCATTGCAGCTGCCTCCGAAGGCTGGGTGAGTGTTGAAGCAGTGGGAGAGACTTAAAGCACTGGTTTGCATGGGCTGTAATTTCCCAAATATTAAAATTCCCAGCTTTTGAAGCCGTTTGGCATGGAAGTGCATTTTATCCACGCTCCCTGCAAAGCTCTCTATTCTCTGGGGAGCAGCTCAATGCCCTCCAGTCCCATGGGCTGGCTTTCCCAGTATCACTCCCCTCCAGCTGGAATGATAACCAGTCATACCAGACAGGCAAAACCAGGCTCAGGGTGCCTCGGACATAACTGTCAGACAGGCTGGTTATATCTGCCAGTCTCCAGGGCTGGATGCTTCCTGGGAGGCAGCTTCCATGAGCCCTGGGGAAAGTGCTGCCCCTTTCCACAGGCTCTGTCCTTTATCTTTCCTCTCTGCAGAAGTCTGACAGTGCAGGCTGGCACCCGTGTTACCTTTCAGCAAATTAGCGTCCAGCAGTGTCTTGGGGGAAGTGTGTCTGCAGGATGCAAAACCCAGGAGAGGTTAGGAAAGAGGTTTGCCCTGAGCTCTCTTAACTTGGATGCCGTCGCTCCTTTTTGGGATTCAGTAGAGATCCCAACTGTGTGCTCTCCCAGGATTTAACCATGAACAGGTGGGATCCCACACGCAGGTGGTACAAGCGGGCAGCCTGTGCTCTGCTTGTCCAGCAGCTCCCAGTGGGAAGCCTCAGCTGTTGTGTTTCTGGACTTATGTGACACTTAACAGCTTCCAGCTGTTCCCAGGTGTGTGGCTGAACGGTCTCAGGCTCCTGTCTCAGTTTGGAACTGCTTAACCTCCCAGCTTTCTAGCTGGGAATAGAGCCAGGGCACACATGCTGGAAAGGCATGGCACATCAGCTTGCATCTTCATGCCTCTGGCAAAACTCTAGGTATGCTAACAACACGGCTCTGGCGTTGGGAAGACGGGAGTGATTCAGGTTTTATCCAGTCCCCCAGCCACGCAGGAGAAAGAAGGCAGCTCTCTGTCCCCCTGAACTTCAAGAGTGATCCGTGCAGCCATCTTCCTCAAGGTCCCTTTACATTGCTGCAGGGTCTGTGGGGTCTAACCTGCATTTCTGGATTTCCAGGATGCCTCCATGCCTCTCCCCACCCAAAAACCTCCCCTAAACTCTGCTTTGCTGCGGAGTATCAAGACAAGCCAGTTCTGCTACTGTTCTTGCCTGGGAATTGAGCAAAGAGCAGCAACCTCGATGTTTTGGGAGAGGAGGAAGCCCTTCTTTGATTTCAGCTCTTGCCTCCTCTGTCCTTCCCCAGGTCTGAGTTCTGGCACTTCAGAATTGCTTCTGAAATGTGCCTTCTAGGGGAAAAAATCCCCTCTGTGATGAGAGCAGGCACGTGTAGCACCTAAAAAGACGTCAATTCCTTTTTTCTGTACAGTCAATTATCTTGGGTTGTGATCCTCTGCCTGGGATCTGGGTGCTTGTGCAGATCCAGTTTTTCCTTGCTAGTCTGCTGTCCGTGACAGTGGTGTGTGCTGCTCTCTAGTGGTCCCAGCTCCGAGCCTGCATGCACTGCAAAATGGAACCTAGGTGGTGCTTTTTGATATGTATTTATCTACAAATATGTGTTTTAAATTTATTTTTACACAGCTCCCTCGTGCCACAGCAAGTCTAAACCTTGTACCTACACAATTCCAGCCTTTAGGCTGCCCACGTGCCCTCAGCCCCAACTTGGAGGCAAGAGGAAAGTCCCTCAATTTGTTGTGCTTAGGTTATGTTGGGAAACAACTTTCCAAAGTGCCTTCCTCCTACTCCACATGGCCAGAACTGCCAGGTGAAATGCTCACTCCTGGCTGCCCCAAACAAGATGGGAATGTGGTGTATGGAAGGGAGGGGAGACACCCAAAGAGCTTCAGGAATGTTCTGGATCCAACCCAAGGCTGTGCCCTGCGACAGTTTTGAGTCTTTAGGCCTTATTAGTTTTTGGGGTGTGTGTCGTCAGTGACAGGCGGGATAAAAGCTGAGGCAAGATCAAAGCGGGTTTCATGGTTTTATGGCTTTGTGCTTCTTGGTTTCGCTTTCATGTGTCTCCCGGAGCCTTTCTTCTCTCCCTGGGTGCTGCCCTTTTCATCTCCCTCCCTGCTTCCACCTGGCAGGATGGAGCTGGGTGGCCTCGCAGCCTGGGGCATGACTTATGCACTTGACCCACCCTTCTTTCACCCCCCTTCCCAAATCTGAGCAATGCTCGATGATTTTAGCCCAGGACAGCTCCTTTCAGTATCGATTCTTTCAGCTGCTGAGATTTACGTCCTTTGCAGAAGTTGGGCTGCAGTTTCTCTGTCTCTTCTGGGAGCATCTCCTGGTGTGAGGTGCTGATGTCCAGAGTGCTGATTCAGGGGTGCTGGTTCCAAGACAAAAACTGACAAGGGGCTTTCCAAGGGGAGGGCTGCTAATTTCATTGGTATTGCAGCTTCCTTGTCAGTGACAGCTTGGGTTTCCCCTTCTTACCATGTGCACTTCTACTTGCTGCTGGAGAACAGTTGCTCTTGGCTTGGGTTTTTCTTTTTAATATAAAGACTCTACTCCTATGGTGGCTTGTGGGTGAAATATGGGGAGAGCATCTTCCCCAAGGGAAAAAAAGTGAGGAGACACTTTGCAACAAGAGATGAGGCCTCAAAGCTTTGAGTGGACATTAATGAAAATAATAACTCTGGGTGTAAGCTCCAGAGTGATGGTTGAGTTTGGGTCCATTCCTGGTGTGTTTTTGCCCTTGTGTGTGGTTAGGGAGAGGCACTGTTTTTCTATGGATGGTCTGCGGTCTTCTGACTTAACCAGCAGAAAAAGGGTCAAGGCCATGTTAAGCTCTAGCAGAAATAGTAGTTATGGGTTATTCTGCAAGTAATGTGGAGACAATTTAATTACAGGCTCAACTAAAATGGAAACCACAAATAATTGGAAAAATAGAAAATGTTTAACCAGACTCTAACCAAACTTGTAGCTGCATTTATCAGGATGTCAGACTCCAAGGGGAAGGGGAGGAGACTTTACCATAACACTCCTGGATAGGTTGGTGCCAGGGCTGTTGTCAAGTGTTTGCCTGAGTGTGCTGCCCAAATAGGAATAACTCAGCTCCAGCAATTGCAGCCTTTGAGTTCAGCAGAAACTTCCCAGCTTGCGAAGCAGGGGGCTGGATGTAGCTGGAGGACTTTCAAGGAGCATGTTTTGGTTTTGTGAGTGGACCTGGAGTGCTTCTTCACTAGCCCCAGAAGGAAGTGTTCAAAGGCAGAGACCTTGCTCCCAGCCAGTGGGGACGTGTAGAACATCAGGCTGAAAGGGGGGCGGCAAGGCGGAGTGGACGGGCACAGCTCGCTTGGAACGCCCCCAGCCGCCGTGCACTGGCTCCCTCCTGCCGCAGGGTGATGGTTTCCCTCTTCATCCCGTCGCTCCGCAGCCGGGACTTCAATGCGCTGTCATTGTCACACAACGCCCCGATGCAAATGGCCAACGGCGCCCGCGGGCTCGGCGGCACCTGCGGCGTCTAGACCGCTTCCTGTGCCCACATGCAAATGTGTGGGGAGGGAGCCGGGCCCCCGGCCCCAGTGACACTTTCTGGGAAAGCCCTTGGGTCCCGCTCCTGCCCCGCGTCCTCCGTGCCAGGCAGAAGTGCCGCTGAGGAGTAACGCCGCTTTTCTACTCGGCGTTGGGCTCCTTTCAGGGTAACTCAGACTCGAAACGAGTGGAGAGCTCGAGGGGCTGCTGCGGTGTTCTCCACGGTGCTTTTCTAGTGGCAGGGACAAGCTGGCTCGGCGGTCCGGGGGTTTTCTCCTGCGCTTGCTCGGTGCCATTTCCATTTCTGGGGTGCCTGGGACATCCCAGAAACTGTCCCCGCTCTGGGGTTGGGTGGTGACAATGTCTGCTGTTGCTGTCCCTTCAGCAGAAAGCTGCTCCACAGAGGTCCTGTGGCTCAGGATGGACTGTGGAGGCAGGAATGGTGGATTTACATTTCTCAAAAGTTTTCTTTAGTTTCTCTTGTTCTTGCTCCCAGCCTTTCTCCATCTCCCTTATCTGATCTCTACCATATTCCCTTCTTTATCCCTCAGCACACCAAATACTTTTAAAGATGCCAGAGCAGGTTTCTCACCTGCTTGCAGGTGTCCTCACACCTTTCTGCTGTGTCCAAAAAGGAGCCAAAACCACGATTTTGTCCCCTTGCATCACCAGCAAGTCCTCTTGAAGACAGCAAGTACCAGTGAGCTCGATGTGTTGTTCACCCAAGCTAATTTTGGACTGATTTCGTTAGGCTTTGGCTAATTCTGGTGCTCTCATGTTGATGCTGAAATATGTGTGGGTTTCAGGTTTCTCAGGTTTCAGCAGGAGGCATCTTTATCTTTGAAGCAGGTGATGGACCACAAACCACAGTGGTGAAGATTGACTGCATTTGGGGTTTTTGGGGAATAATTAAAAAAAAAAAAAAAAGATGCTTCTTTTTTTTTGTCTCCTGCAAGGAGCCCTGAGTGAGTTGTGGGGAAAGGAGGGGTAAGCTGAAAAATCACTTTCTCTCAAAACCATGGTTTTAGTGAGGCTGAGAGGTTTTTTTGCTGCAGATGTCTCTGATGCAGCCTCTTGTGAGTCCTCCCTGAAGAGCTGGCATCTCCATGGCATTGATGTCAGGGTTGGGTTTCTGCCCATCCTGGTAAACATGGAAAAAGGTTTTCCATGTGATCCTTAGGTGCTATTTGCACCACTGGTTTTTGGAGGTTTCTGATTTAGGTACCATAGGCAGGATTCAGCAGGTGTAAATAATATTACAAAAATCCAATTAAAATTAGGTCAAAAATTAATAAAACCAAAATCTTGGCTATACAGGGGCAGCTGCTGCAGAAAATGGAGAAGCTGTGAGGGTGCTTTGTCTGTGTTTCAGTTGCTGCTGGCCTGGCTGAGGCCACACATCCCTATGTGAGCGCCACTCTTCTGAATTGCTGGCATCCAGGAAGCAGTCAGCTTAAATATAGTTACGGGTCACATCCTCACCCTGCTTCTCCCTTTGCACAATTGCCACTCGATGTGCAGAAATACCGGCCAGCGCCACGGCTGCGGCTTTCCCTTCTGAGAAAACACCGCAGTGCTCATCAATTGCACATTATTCACCCATCGAATACCCTGGCTGCTGCTGAGCCCATTCCCAGACCCTCTCAAAATCCATCCAGCTGATGCTTCTGTAGCTCCTTCTTCTTTCCAGGGGGTGGATACCTGCCCTGTGGCCACAAATCAGGGGCATGATCTGGCTCATCCTTGCTCTGTCCATTGTATGTGTCCAGGGATAATTTTCTTCTTGTACCAATTTCATGAAGCACTGCCAGCAATGCTGTTGGATTCCCCAGTCCTGGAAGAGCACAAGCTGAATGCTCCAGCTCCATCTTTTCCACTGCGCAGCTCTGGGGAAAGTTGCTTTCACTTCTCTTGTTTTCTTCCCAGCTCTAAAAAGCAGGATCATTTTAAAGTCAGGAACTTCAGAAAGATTTTCAGATGTCTTTTATGCCTCCATAGCAGTGTGCATAGGTGACCAGTCATCTCTCCTGATAAACTGCTGCCTTTCCCACCACTTTTTCCAAGAGACTCCCACCACAACCCAGCAAAACCAGTCCTTGGTTAGTTTCTTCTTAATAACTGTAAGGAAATGGAAAACTTAGAAAGGATTGAATAAAAACCAGTTTTAAGGTCATCTCCTCTTTCACTGCCCTGACAGCAAGGCACTTACTCTTTCCGTAGGACTTTGGGAATAGCTCATGGAAGTTGTCCCTGGCCTCTCTGTGACCCTGGTGTACAGGGAGTTAAACTCCTTAATTGTCCCTTGAACAAGCACTTCACAAGACTTTTGGACCTATGTCAGAGGAAAAATGGAGATTTTCAAAGAGAGGTGCGCAGCTTGAGGAAGACTTTTTTTTTTTTAATTTACCATTTTGTTTCTGTATAAAATGCTGATGTGATTTGAGAGCTATAAATTACAACATTATCACACAACCACATCTCTTTTCTTCTGCCCTCTTCCTTCCTCCTCGCCTCGCCACATGTCCTGTTCCCCTTTTGCTTCCCGACTGGTGACTCTGCCAACTTCATTCAGGGCAAAGCCCACCAACACCCGAGGGCACGGGGTGCTCCTTTGGCCTTCCTGGGTGTGTTACTCGCCTGGCCAAGCGTGGAATTTGAAAGATCTGAGCGGAAACATAGAGCAGAGAGACGGTGATTATTTTTCCATGGCATGGCGCGAGGCGTTTTCGCTGATGAGAGAGGCAGCAAAAATAGCGTCGGGAAAATATAGCCCCAAGAAAGAAATATGTAAATGTCTGAGTACACTAAAAACCCCCCTGCTTAGTCAAGGGCTTGTGCTCTACTTTTATTCTGGGCTTTTTTTTGTGGCTGAGGGGGAGTGAAGAGTGATGTGGGTCGAAACCCACAAGAAACAAAGTGTGGGGGAGAATGTGTGGGGAATCCAAACGTTGCACTCCGTCCCAGTGGCTGGTTTTAATTAATAATATTGGCAACTGACCTTCTGGGCTGGCTGAGGGGAGCATCTGAGAAATGACATCAGCTTTCTTCGTGCTCTGCCGGCCGGGTGTGACTGCTGAGGTGTGAATGTCGTGCCTGTGTCAGAGCGTGACCCTCCCCAATAAATAGGGGTGTTTGCGCGCCCGGTTCCGCAGAGCATCTCCGGGGCTGAGCCTTCCCCGAGGATGGGAGTGCCAGCTGGGGTGGGGATGGGAGCCCCCCTGCTCCCATGGCTGCTGCTGCTGCTGCTGGTGATGTCCCACTCTGCCCACACAGGTGAGCTCCAGGTGGCTTTGCTGGCATCACCTGTGCCCTGAGGGACTGGGGGAGCTCGGGATCCTCCTGCCTGTTTAGCCGAGGGCTTGCCTTGTAGCCAGGGAGGAAGCACGACCATCCTTTGCAGGGGTCTGGTTCAGCTTTTGGGAGCGGTGTGGGAGCAGGGAACCGAGGTAGAGGCACAGGTGGCAGCTTCTCACCATGGTCCCTGCAGTGCTGTCAGTGAAAGCACGGGAAGGGAAACTTCCTTGGGCTCCTGGAATTGCTGCATCCTTACGTCTGTGCCTGTGGGTTGCCACCTTCTCTCTCTCTCAGCCATTCTGGAGGTGAACGGGAACCTGAGCTGTAGGTGTGCCAAGACAACCTCGGAATACATCAGTCCCAAGAAATACGAGAGCATTGAGATAAGGCCTGTGGGCAGCAGCTGCAGGCGCACGGAGATCATGTAAGTGCCGTGGGCTCTGCTGCTGCCGCCACCAGCTCGCTTCTCCACCGCCTTGCTGGAAACGAAACCTTTCCAAAAATGCCACCAGCTCGCTTGCTGACAAACATCAGGTGCAGAAACACAGGTCCCCAGGACCTAAAGGAATCTTTCCAGCAGGGGAAAATGTACTTTACTCGTGCTAGAGCAGGGGGTGTTTGCAGCTTGGAGGAAGCACTTCTCAGACACTGAGTCAGTGAGGAATCTTCCCAGATTTTTGTAGCTGCTCAGTGTTGATACATTTGTAAAGCTCCAGAAAAAGTTGTCTTTCAAAAATGATCTGAGCTTCAAGTTTCTGCTCCGTGTGGAAATGTCTTGTATCTTGCTTGTGGCTTCCTCTGTCTCTGGCGGCTTTCTACAATTGCTGGCACTGTGAGCAAAAGCTGAGTCTTCCCCGTCAGCTCTGGCTGCTTGAATCCCTGCCTTTGGAGGGGACAGGAATTCTCAGGAATTCTCCTTGCGTTTCAGAATTAAATTAAGAACTTCAGGGAAGATGTGTGTGAATCCCGAAGCCCCCTGGGTAAAGAAGCTGCTGAAGCGCATTGCCAGCACGTAAGTTGTTCGATGGAAAGCCCTTTGGCTCAGGTGGCCCCAGACAGCATCCCAGCACATCCATGGTTCCAGGAAGCTCTCATGAGCCCAGGAGTTCTCAGAGGGGCTGCTGCTGTCCAAAGGACCCACTTCCAAAGCAATCAGGGGCAACTCTTTGCTGTGCAGAGCAGTGATCAGACCAACACCACCTATCTGTGGGTCATGCTCTCCCTGGCTTATGCACAGTGCTGCGCTTCCAACCCATTTTGGGGGAAAAACGTGAGGGGAGCAGTGGCAGGAGCATGGTTTGCTCGTGGCAAATGGAATAGCATGTTGATGCTGGGCTGGGAACGCTGCCCTCCTTTGCTGTGCCTGTGCTGGGTTTGTGGCCATCCCAGCGAGCCATGCCCACCCCGGGGAAATGGCAGCGACTTCCCTCGGCTGGGGCAGGAGCTTCCTCTCCCAGACCTACTTTTCTCTGCGTTCACACATTTCTCCTCCTTCTGCTTTTCACAGGAAGAAAAGATAAGTTTCCTGCTAAGGAAGTTGCTGCCCAGAGCCCCGAGGCAGGCTGGCGGATGATGCCCAGGTGTGCAGACCTGGCTGCTCCTCACTTTGCCCTTGCTTCCTCCCCTTCCCGAAAGCCCCACATCCGGCTCTGGTGGCAGTGAGGAGGGTGGCTCACTGCTGGCCCCAGCCCCATGGCAAGTTCATGGGTGTGTTTTCCCCTGCTCTTGGTCCCTGGATCAGTGTGAATATGGATCCTTCATTTATTTAGTTGCCTGTGGACTGGGAAGCTGTTCCCTGTCAGGGGCTGCTCTTGCTTCTTTAGGAATGACTTTGTGACTCTTTCCGTGTGAAGTGCTCAGTAACAGAGTGTATGTCTGGGGGTTGTGTGGCACAGCGTGGCATAGCCAGTGCTGAGAGCTCAAGCCCAATAAAATTGAGGATTTTTCCTTCTGTTGTATTTTCCCTGATCTCCTAGCTTTGAAGCAGTGTATGACATAGAATCAGAGGACAGCTTGGGTTAGAAGTGACCTCAAAGCCCATCCAGTCCCACCCCCTGCCATGGGCAGGGACACCTTCCACTAGACCAGGTTGTTTCAGGCTCCATCCAACCTGACCTAGGACACTTGCAGGAATGGAACGGCCACAGCTTCTCTGGGCCACCTGTGCCAGGGCCTCATCACCCTCATAGGGAAGAATTTCCTCCCAGTGTCCCATCTAACTCTGCCCTCTGTCAGTGTGAAGCCATTCCCCCTTGCCAGGGGTCCTTCCCATCATAACCTGCTGTTTCCCTTGGTGGTGGATTGAGGGCACAATATTGCTGGCAGGAAGATGGGACAATCCATCCAAAGTGCCTCACATCCAAGTGATGGAGCTGGGATTTACAGGTGGCTGTAAGGCTTTAAAAGCCACTCCAGGCCCATAAGGAAATATATTGGGAATGGGTGTGAGGTCACTTAGCAGAGTTTTGGGGTAAAAAAATCAAAAGCAAATGTCACCAGAGCACTGCTGGGCTGTGCTTTGCAGGGGGACAACATGGTTGTAGGAGAAATGAGTAACACCTGATCATGCAGGACAGAAGAGCACCCCAGCAAACCTCTGGGCTCGTGGGGCTGTGTGCGCTAAGAACAAAGTTGGAGGGAACAAAAAAGAAAGGAAGGGGAAAGCAGAGCCAGTTTCGGGAAGCCGGGCCCCCAGCCAAGCCCCAAGCCACATTTTATCGGCAGCGTTGCAAGCTCAGCGAGCGCCGTCAGCAGGGAGCGGGGTCGGGTGAAACCGCCGCGACCCCGGGGCCGCCCGTGCCACCTCACTTCTCCTATTTCCCGGCTCAAATAGGGGCATGCTGCTGGCGCGTTGGCTGGGGCCGGCATGGCTGTGCGGGTGGCCCTGCTGCTGGGAGTGCTGCTGGCGACCCACTGCCCCGGGGACACAGGTGAGCCTCCCCTCGGGTGGGCTTGGGGGATGCCGGAGGCTGTGAGGCTTTCAGGGTTTAAAGTGGGTGATCCTGGTGGGATGTGGCAGGAGATGCATGGCCCAGAGGTGGTGTTGGGATTGGCAGCGGGGTTTGGGGTGATGTGTGAGCCATGGCCGTGTGCCCCTCCAGCCATCCTGGAAGCCAACGGCAACCTGAGCTGCCGCTGCCTCAAGAGCACGCGAGCCTTCATCCCCCTTCAGAAATATAGCAGCATCGAGGTCTGGCCTGTGGGGAGCAGCTGCCGGCGCCTCGAGGTGGTGTAAGTGGCTCCCAGGGCTATGAGCCCACTGTCCCCCCGAATTACTTTGGTTCCGTGCTCCTTTTCATTGTGAGAAGGGTGGGAGGCTCAGCTGTCTGCAGGAGGGGAAGCAACGCTGCTGAAAGGCCATGCGTTTTCTAGGATTAAGCTAAAGAGCCTGAAGAGCGTCTGTGTAGATCCTGACACCCCCTGGGTGAAGAAACTCTTGCAGGACCTCCCTCACCTGTAAGTTCCCCCTGAACACCGGGGGCTCCCAGCGGGACCGGGGCATCCCGTGGGAACCTGTCTTTACGTGTTCCTCCCCCTTCTGCTTTTGGCAGGAGGAAGAAGAAGGCTCCCCGCTGAGGAAGCTGCCACCGGAGGCACGGCCAGATGTGCTGGGCCCAGAACTGCCTCCCTTCCCCATCCCGCTGTCGCCTTACCCCAGTCCAGAGGGGAGCATGCTGCTGCCTGAACCCTTTTTTATGCCTTTAAACCCTTAAAAATACCTGTCCCTGCTTCCAGCCTCTCCTATCCCATAGCCATGTGCTGGGTGTCCCTTTTGGGTGTGACACAGCAGGCCCAATAAAGGCGGCAGGCCTCTGCCACTGTCCCTTGCCTCCCTTCCTGTGGCATGCTGGGGGCTTGGGATGCTTGGGGTGGGAGGCGTGGGGGGCACCATCCTTTGGCCAAAAACACAGGAAGTTTGAAGAGGCGGTCGCGGCAGTTTCCAAAGGCGGGGAGGCAACACGGGCCACGTGCAGCGGCGGGGAAGCGAGGGCAGGGAAGTTGAGGTGTGGGACAGCCCCTTTTTCCTCCCCTTCCGGCTCTTCCCGGCCTGCGAAATCCCCCTGGGCCGGGGGCCTGGCTATAAAATAGCCCTGGCGTAGCTCGGGGCGGGTGGCGAGGATGGCGCTGCTGTCGGCGGCGCTGGCCCTGCTCCTGCTCCTGAGCAGCTCGGTGCCGGCGAGTGGTGAGTGGCTTTGGGTGCCCATCCGTGTCCCCCTCCAAACGCCTGGACAGTGGCAGTGGGTGTCCCAGATGGGGCTGAGCGTGGGCTCTGCTAAGCTTTCAGATTTGTTTCTTGCCTGTCTTTGAGCTCGAGTTTATCTTTTAAACCCTGTGGCTGAGCTGGAGTGGGGTACTGGGGCTGGAGGTGGGGAGCTTTTGCCTCGTGAGTTTGACATGCTTCTCTCCTATCTTCCAGACTCTGTAAAACTCGAGTGCATGGTGGGTGGGCAAATGGGTTAAATTCATAAAATGTTGGTTAAGTTTTCCAACCCTGCAGCTAAACCCCTTCCATATACAGGAAAAGAAGCTTTGAGGCTGTGCTGGGAGGGATTAGCTTCATTACAGACCCCATCAACAGCAGCCCATGGGTGTCAGGGAGGGGATGGGATAGTGGGGAGGGGGCTGTCCCCATCTGCCTCCTCCACTGGGGGCCGAGACCTGGTGTGGGCTGCCCTGGGGCACAGGTCTGTCGCTGGAGAGCCTGCTGACCAACATGAGGTGCAAGTGCATCAAATCCACCGCCCACGTCATCAACCTGGGGCTGATCCTCACCATTGACGTTACCCCGCCAGGCATTCACTGCAGGAGGAAGGAGATCATGTAAGTGGAAAGCATGGAAACCAATTCCTGCAAATTGCTTGTTTGTGCAAAAGTACCTAGGGGAAAGCCCCCAGATGCTGAGGTGACTCCTTGCTTCCCAATTTAAAGGGGGTTGCTCCCAGTGTGGCTCACTGTGCTAAGGTAAGGGCCCCAAAATTCCATGTCTCTGCTGCCCAGGGTTTGTATCCGTGCCGAAGGAGCAGAGGGGTTTTCCCTGTGGGTTGGAAAAGCTTTGGGGAAGGGGCATGCGTGGGGCTGAGGGGTCTCGTGGCCTTTCAGCCTCACCCTGAAGAAGAACAGGCGGGTGTGTGTGACCCCTGAGGCGCCCTGGATCCAGCTGCTCATCCACAAGCTGACGCAGAGGTACGTGATGCCCAGTGATTGGAAAACACCCAGCATCTCCATCCCCTTGGTAGGACCATCCCTTGCCCCTGACTCCCCCGTTTTCATTTCTTTCCTCCCACAAAATCTGCAGGAATGACACCAAAAAAGCGTTGCCGCGGCCGCGGCGGGAAGCACCGTGCTGCCGGACCCCTCAGAGACTCCCCACCCCATCCCTCCCACTGCCCACACCCAAGGAGTCCACGGTTGGGAATTCCTCGTGGGACAGCAATGACACACCCCCTCTGCCCTGAGATACGCTGGGTTTAGTGGCACAGTGCTGGCGCTTCCTCTGTTCCCTGGATTTTGGCAGGGCCAGGAACCTTTCCCTGCTTCCCCCAACAAAGGCTTTCCCCTCAGGCACCTGCTGCCTCCCCCCGTCTCGGGTGCCTGTGCTGTTCCCGCACACTGCTGCAGCCCGTCCCGGCTGCCACCAATAAAAGGATGAATGCGCTTCCCCCCTCGGCTGTGGCAGCTCCTTCTGCCTGGATTTGTCTAAAAATTGAGAATTCTGGGGTGGGGATTTAGGCCAGACTGTGGCACTGTGAAGCCTTTGGCTGCTTTGCCAAGGATGTTTTCCAATGTGCTGCCTTTCCTTTGCTCCAGGATTTGGTGCCTTTTCCTGACAGCTCCTGGCAGGAGGCTGTAATTGCAGGAGTTGGATAGGGTCTGGCTCCTGGCTGTGGAAACACGGAGGTGGGGAATTTCCCAGTGGCTGGCTGAGGCTTTTTGTGGAGCCCCATTTTACTGGGATGGGGATCCCAGCCCGGCACAGGAATGTGCCTTGGCCACATGGACTGAGGTGACACAGGTGTGACTTGTGACCCTGTGCAGGATTATCCCTGTTTACAAACTGGCTTGGCCATTCTGTGAGGAGGTGTTTAAGGTCTGTAGGAATCAAATTAGTGCTGCCCACCTACCCCCACTGGATACCAAAAGGAAAACACCCACCCATTCTCTGTACACCCCTCCTTCCTGCCCTGTGCTCCTCAGGAATGAGAGCAGGGGCAAGAAGGGTTGCAAAAGGGCTGTTTGTTCACTCCTGAAGGACATGGAAGTACACAGGTGGGAAGAAACCACTGGATGTTTAGATCTATCCATTATGAGTGAGCAATATCCCATCTCCACAGTGATTAAAACAAGTAATTTTAAAAGGGAGGAAAAACGTCACAGTTCAGGGGTTGGTGACCTCCCTTTCCCCAGCTGCCTGAAGGCGCAGGGCAAGCAGCATTTCTTCATGCCAGAGCTCAGCACGCTCTCCAATGTAAAGCAAAGCAGCTATTCCCACGAAGCAGGGCGTAAATCCCCCTAAAACTGTAGTGTAAGCATGCCTGGGAGTGACACTGCAGCTGCCCCTGCTCCACGGGCACTTCCATCTTCTCAGGGACGGGACCTCCCAGCTGCAAAGGCAACGCACAAGAAAGAAATCTGACTTAAAAACCCACTGAGCTCTCCAAGTAACCACTGTGAGGTGGCGTGGGAGCCTCCAAAGAGGATGGATGAGCCCCAGCACCGGGATCACTCTCACCTTCACCATGACCACAGGGAGGGGTTGTGCCGTACCTGGATCTAGAGGCTTATGATCTCCACCTAAAATTGTTTCTAATTAAAGCAAGTTCTTGGCTGATGCTTGGCATTGAGGATTAAGATGTGAGTGGTTCCCACAAGGCTCCCTTGGGATCTGTGTCACCCTGGATCACTGAGGGGTGAAAGGGGAGGGAGTGTGATCTAGCTTGTGTAAGGTTCAGGTTCCTTACAGTGAAAGAAGGAAGCAGAAATATTCAGCTACATAGTACAAAAATCTCTTTTATATATATATATGTATATATATATGTATATATATATACACACACACAAAACCCCTTATCGGACAGATTCACCAGACTGAGTTTTAAAAAGTTGCTTGTAGAAGGATGTTGGATTTTGTTTTCTCTGCTGGCTTTAGGCAGTGCTGTCGCTTGGGAGCGGACACCAGGCACCGTGTTTTGGAAAGCAAACGGAGGCAGTGAGGAGCAGGGAAGGGCTTGGAGCCTTTTTTCCAGGTGTTGCCTGCAATGTGCTGTGACCTGAGGCTGGGGAAAAAAGCACCATCCCCTCACTGCTCCTGCTGGGAAGGGAAAACCAGGAGGAGAACAGGAGGGAGCTGCACAGGAGAGGCAGGTAAACATGTGCATTGGCTGAAACATAATCAAGACTGGTTTTTTAGTGCAATGTCTGTTAAAATAACATTTCTGTGTTAAAAACCGCACGGCGTGACGAGCGTTGGGAAGTGCAGCAGAGAACTTCCATCACTGGAAACCAAAGGAAAATCCAGCTGGAGCAGCTTACAACATTTGCAGGGTTTGGGTTTTTCCATCCCCATCCTCTCCCACCCCCATATTACAAAACATTGGTGCTGGCTTTTTATGTTTATTACTAAATGGGCTCCTCTGCAGTTCAGACAATCACGGGTGAATTGGAAATTCCATTTTATACAAACAGCTCAAAAAATACTGGGAGTGAAGTATGGTTAGGAAACACTGCTCACGTTGGGATCACCGTGCACGGAGGAGCAGGTTAGAGCACGCCTCTGGAGCGGAGCATCCCCCCCTCCCCAGAAAACATACAGCAGCTGAATACACAAAGGTAATGTCCACAAAATTAAGTTTTTCATGCTATTCTACTTTCCAGTGCTCTCCAATCCATGTGCCATGGCCAGGTGGGGAATGCTGAGGTATATTCCAGTACAGATACCTGCACCCAGAGGAAAATCCATCTCTGGAAGGGCTTTTTTTAAAATTTTTTCCGTTTTGTTTTTGCACAAAGCAAGTGCTGCACATGAATTTCCCCCAGCTCCCATCGCTTCCAATTGATCCCAGACCACAGATGATGCCCCCATTTTTTAGGCTTTTCCCAAGGGAGTTGTCACTTTGCTGACCCTATTTTTGTGTTCTGGTCCACTCCACCCGCTCCCTGGCCCCCAGTCAAAATCAGGGAACAGTTTCTCCTCTAAGTCCAATTGGGTTTCCCCCCCCCCGCCATGGAAAATTTCCTGTGTATAAAATGACAAAGGAAATGTTTAATTAAAGAGGAACAGCCTGACTTGGCAGTTTTGCAAGACAGAAGATGGCTCTTTAGTATTTAAAACTAATTTCACAATTCAAATTGGACTTTTTTTGAAGTATACTAATGAGACATAAATATAGGCTTATCAATCTGCTTAAAAATTTCATTCACATCATGGAAAATGTTTTTCATTTATTAAAAATATCACATTTGGAGACTAGAAACAGTAAAGTGCATGAAAAGTTTCAAATAGAAATTCAAGAAAATCTTATAGCAGCAAAAAAGCAGAATAAAGAAAAACTTAAAAACACAGACACGACCTTTTCCTATCACTGTGCCTTTTTTTTTTCTTAAACATTAAGCAGCCAAACAGGTTTTTTTTTCAGAAAATTGCATCATGTTTAATGCCTCTTGAGGCACAAGGTTTTGAACTGGCCACCCAGAGCATTAAAAGGAAAGAAAACAAGGATTTCCAACACATCCAAAGAGTATTAACGTTTGGGAAGGAACCAGCAGCTTTTTGCTTCAGCCCTGACCGACAACAGCTCTGAGACAAATTGCAATCAGGAGGATTTAGAGCTCAAATTTGATCACAGGTATTTGGCTATCTTTGGTTTTCTGATAGTATTGAGATGAGGGGCAGGGCCGTGCTGCCAATCATTTATAGTCAGGTATTAAGTGCTTTGCTAATGTGCAAAATTTATGTTGGATGCAGAGTTCAGTCTCCGTTTTGGATTCAAACAAACAGTATTTCTAATATTCTTACTACAGAACTAGCGTCTCTAGTTTTGTTTTTTTTTTTCCTCCTAAAAGGCTGGCTCAATTTGCCACGTTCTGGAAAAAAGGATTACTTTGAAATACGTTAACTCGCAAGTTTTTAAATCTCTTTTGTCCATTTAGAAGTGCAGCTTCCTACTGAAAAGAAAAAGCCGGTTTAAAATAGAAAAAAAAAAACCAAAACAAAAACCAAACAAAAATTAAATTAAAAACCTGGAAAGGGGAATAATACTTTGGTTCCAGCCCTAGTGCCAAATGATACCAATATGCACCAAAATGTGCAAAATCTCATATCAAACACATAAGGAAAGGAGCTCGAAGAAGCAGCTGAAGGTTGGCCATACTTCACTCCTATACAGTGGGATTTACAAGTGTACAGGTCCGTGGGAAGGGGTGCGAGCCCACCCGGCGGGGCTGCACTACCTGCGCGAGGAGGGCAGGTGCACCCCGTTCACCAGGGGCAGCAGCGGCGGGTGCAGCTCCAGCTGCGTCAGCAGGGAGAAGTGGTCGGAGGGGATGTGCGGGTGTGGGCACCCCGTGATGTTGTTGTCCACCAGCCACTGAGGGTCCAAAGGCCCCAGGACTCCGAGCACGTTCATGTGAGTGTTGGAGTAGAAAATGTAGTCAATCACGCCCTGCGGAGAGAGGGAGAGACAGCGCGGTGAGGGCAGGGCCCCATGCGCTGGGGTCGAGCTGGGGCACGCCCTGCATCAATCCTCCTTAAACCGGGGCAGCCAAGGCCAGGGGATGGACACAGCGGTGCCCACTGCGTCCCAGGGAGCGGTGCTTACTTTGAAGTCAAAGGTGTAATTGGTGTAAGGCATCAGGTTGTTCTCGTAGGCGCTCTTGAGCTGGAAGCCGTGTGTGATCCGGCCCTCCGAGGCTCCGTTCTTCCCGTTGCCACTGAAGTTCATGAGACACTCGTTGTAGCGCAGCTCCTTGAAGTCCTTGTGGTTGTCAGCTACTATGCCGTTGCTCAGGTATTCCACCACACCTGTTGGCAAGAGGAAGGGTTTAGGGAGTTGCTTGGAAAGGCAGCTTTGGCCTGGGAATGTTAAAAACCAGAACACCGCAAAGACGTGCCACGAGATCAGAGTGAGCAAAGCAAACCCTTCTCCTTAGAAAGTCTTCATCAGGAACTCACATCTTTCCTACTTCTTATTGCTGCTTCAGGCACGGGTATTTATTTAATGATTTAAGATCTAATTGTGCTTTTCTACACTTTTGTAGGTGCAACCATCTCTCCTGCAGTGTCCAGCTGAGCACGAAAAGCAGGCGACTCAACTGGAGGACTCGCAGTCTCTTCAGCCAGATTTCCAAAGGCAGCTGTTCCTAGGAAAGTTTTCATCCGTACCTTCCCCGGGGAGTGCAAAACAACCCCATCGCCTTCAGAGGAAAAAGAAGACTCAAATGGTCTGAGAAGGTAAGTTAAAAATTAAACCAAAACCAGTCTCACCTGAATCAGGCAGTGAGTTGAGATCCGCACACAGCACCAGAGGGATAGAGTTGGGATCTGCTGTTGGGCTACTGGGCCTGCTTGAGGCTTTCTCCAGGATGTTTTTCAGCTCCGAGACGAACATCATGGTCTGGATGAGTTTCACATCTGAGTACTCAGGGTCCCAGTGCATGTGGGCATTGGCCACGATGAGCAGCTGTTTGTCCACGTGAAGCGATTTCAAACCTGGATAAACAATTTCAGCAGTGAAAGGTTGTGCGGATGCAGCGCGTTCCCGCCTGTTCCTACTCAGGGTGTAGCTCCTCAGGGCTCAGGGTCAGACAACACTAGCACATGGGCGTGTTTTCATTGCTTAAACCTGTTGAAATGCCTAGAGAAGGGCCCAGGAAACTCCTTCCAGCCCTGGAATTTCTCCTCCTCTGAAGCCATCAGAACCCCAGGCATGCAGACAGAGCAGGGTGGCAACTTTACCTGTGCTGGAATTGTCTGCTACATCTGATCAAACTTAATGAAAATGTGACAATCAGTCAATCAAGAGGCAGGAAAAGATACCTGATAATCTCCTTCTTACACATCAGTGTGTTAACACTGACATCTAATCACTGGGGGAGGGTGGAAGGAGTCAATCAAGGGGCAGAGAAGTTGAAAATAGAAGTTGAACATTACTGGTAACTACTGGTAAGAACAAATGTGTGTAAACACAGTGACCTTGTGACAGCTGAGCTGCTCGAGCAGAATCTAACAGGGTAAGCAAGCAGGGATAAAAGCTTGAAAGGAGAAAAGCAAATGCTGGGCATCTTGCTGTGAGCAGAACCAGACCAGGAAATCGTGTCATCTGTGCCTGTCTCAGCCACCAATGGGCTGGGTTTGGCTGCAGCACCAATGGGAACAGCATGGATTACCTAGGAATAACTCATGGCTTTCTGTGGAGCTCAGTACCAGTGATGACACCACAGCTGTACTCACTTGCTCCAAACAATTCCTTGTGCACCTCCAACACCACGGCGACTCCGATGTTGTCCTTGGTCATCACTCTGTTCAGCATGGCTTCCGAGCCCTCCGAGTTGGCCATGGCCACCTGGTTGAACTCCACCGTGTGCTTCTGCACCAGTGTGAACCTGGGGCAAGGGGAGAGAACCGCAGTGAGCAGCTGTGACCCACAGCCCCCGGGGCACTGTCCCCATCTGGAAACCATCCCTGTCTGCTCCCACAGGCACCCTCTCTTATACAAACCGCTCGAGCTGCTTCTAGGCACGACCCCAGAGCTGCACTGTTGCTTCTGGATGCAGAGAAAGCTCTGAGAGGCAGCTCAGGCTTTGGGAAACTTCCCTCCTCATTAGCGGAAGCTGTTGTGAGGTTTTAGTGTCATTTTAAAGGCTGCTGCTGCCCCTTACTTTTCCGTTTTGAAGAATATCGCGCAGCCGTCCACATGCTTTTTTTCCTGCTCAGACATGATTTTGGCACGTGACTTTGGAGAAAAGAATCCATCGTATCCCCGTTCTTTCAAGGCTGGCAGGAAAAGGGTGAAGTATTGCTCTGTTTCCACTTCCTGGAATGGAACACAGACACCTCAGGCTAAAGAAGTGAAGGAAACCCTTCCTTGTGCCTGCCCTGGCTCGCAGTCAGAAAAGCCGCTGTCTGCACAATCCACGGCACTTCCTAGACTGATAGCCTGCTGGGAGCTGGTGTGCATTCCTGCATTTCCTGGAATCTCTCCCAAAGACAAAGTGACAGGTGTATTTCGAATAGCAGTAGACTACGCCTGACATTTTTGACACTGGAATATGGATACACAGCTTGTATTGGGAAGACCTGGAATTTGCTATCAAGTAGGTGACTGTGGTGTTCCCAAGGGAACACTTGACCCTAAAGGTGGAGGTTCAAGGTTTCTGTTTCTGATGGAAAATGCCGTTATTTTTAATTACCTGAAGACTAATGATATCTGCATCACAGTTGACGATTTCTTCCATGATTCCCTTTTTCCTGTACTCCCAGTTGAGTGCCCAAGATGGGCAGTAGCCATAGAGCTGCCGGGTGGCGTATTTATCACACAACACATTGTAACACATAACTGTAAATGAAGCTGCAAGGAGAGAGACAAAGGGAAACATTATCAGCTTCTCTTTGACTGGGGCAAAAAGTGGCTGGAAGAGCTATGGCAAAGCCCACCGTGGAAAAGAAATGCCCAGCATCCCGTTCAAATGACAAAAAATGGTATTTACAGCACAGCCATATGTTAGTTTTTCTAGTGCAAATTAATACAAATTGCTATTTTCACTCCGTTCCAGGAAAATGAAGCCCAAGACAAGTTTCCCAGTGCGTCATCTTGTGAACACAGGAAAAAGAACCACAGATTTACCTGAGGGCAGGATTTGGTCTCGTTCTTTTAAAGTAATCCATGGCCTTGGAGGCAGCTGCTCTGGATGAACTACAAAAAAATTAAATCAGTGATTAATTCAGGGTTTCTGTTTTTAAGTTACAATTTCTAAGTCAAAGTGATGACTGAACAATGATGTATTTTGCATCCCCATCTCCCTGAATCTTCAGGGGAGGCAAAAATCATTTAAAGGAGTAGCTCTATTAAAGGAAGAATTGTGATTTTTGTGATTAAGATTCATGACTGTTTTTGTCTCTCGTTTTCAGATTTAGAAGCACCACCAAAATGCTGCTGCACATGGAGCAGTGTGCTGAAGAAGGAGGGGTAAATGTTGGCATGGTTCAGTCCCTTCTCCAAGCACCTCGCCCCGTATCCATCATTCCTGCAGCACCTTAACTTGGGAGACATTGAGTGACAAAGCAGAAGGCTCAGTAACAGGACCACAAAGCAGGACTGAAGTCAGGTAGTGGCTGTTCTTAATGGCTTTGGTGTTTCTCGAGCTAAATTTGACATTCTGCTTGCATTCAAATGATTATTTCTGGTGGGGAGAACCAAAATGGCTTCAGCAAGGCAGACTTTGCCCTTGGTTGGTAATTGAAGGGTTTCAGACAGAGCAGAGAGAACATCTGGCTGTAACATGGGAAAAGCTTAGTCAGTGCACATCAGCCTCTCTTCCACCATGTGTGAGGGGGTTTTTTGGGATCTGAGTGCAGCCACCTAACAAAAGCACTAAAGCAGCAAGGAAATACTCTCCCTGCAGTGGTTCAGACTCCTGTCTTAGCAGGAAATCCTACTTTTAAACCCTCTTTGCCCACCAGATCCATAGGGCTGTACCTGCTAGATTGTCAAGCATGTAGTTCAGTAGCTTTCGGGTTCCGTCTGGATCCTGGTAGAGGCTGAGAATATCTTGGGATAAAGGATTGCCTGCCAACAGCACAAAACAACAGTGGGGGGGGATCAGCTGCCTGCCTTTCTTGAGGCTTTCCACCCAAAGAAAATCTCCCAGAATGAGAACTGACAAATTAACTCAGCGGGTTAAAGGGTTTATTGCCCCGTCTGCAAATTTGAAATGGGCTCCTAAGGAAATTTAGCAGCATTAAGAAAGAGAAGCATTGTTTTCCCAACTGCCTGGTCATTTTTGCTGAAAACTTAATGCTTAAAATAACCTGTAAGAAATTCTTGAGGTAACAGAGGGAGGTTTTGAGCCCAGTCCCCCCTCAGGATTCCAGAGAACTCGTAGGAAAATAGAACTGGAAAGAGCTCACCTTTCAAACCCAGGGTTTGCAGCTGGAAGAGCCGTCCAAGTTCATAAGGCAAAACCCGTAACAGATTGTTATTTAAAAGCAATTCCCTGCAGCAAATGCAAAAACACTCTGGGTGAGTATCACTGCAGAAGGAAACTCCTAAGGTGCTGTACACTGCTTGTCCTCAAAGAGAACACTTGTCACCCTGAATTTTATTATGGAAAGATATGCCATATCTTGCTATGTCCAAGCACGACTGAGTTACATTTATTAGGGGAAAAAAAGCCACAAACCCCAAGATGAAACCAGGGCTGAAAACAGTGATGATCAGAAAAAAAGAGCAGCGAACCCAAAATGAATTCCTATAACTGAAGCTCTGCACCAACCTGGAATTCTTCAGGATTATTTGAAATACAAGCACAGAAAACAAACTGAAACTCTCAGTCCCGATCCCACGACAGAGATTTTTTGAGAAGTTAACCAGAATAATTCCCCTCACCTGAGAGACACCATGTTTCCTAGTTCTGCTGGTAAACTTCTGAGTTTGTTGGATGACAGATCCAGGTAAACCAGATTGTGAAGCTTGGCAATATCAGGTGGAATGCGAGTAAGGTTGTTGTCATTGAGGTGCAGAGCAGTCAGGTGCGTCAGCGACCACAGCGACGTACTTAAACTCCGCACTCTCCCTGAAAGAGGGAAGCAAGGAACCACCTCTTCACTCCGGAGCCACCGGACACAAACTGGATCTGGAATGGTCTGGGGCACCAACTGTGGGAATTTAAACCCCAACCAACTCACCCGAGATCTCTAATTCAGCCCAGTGCGACTTCTTCCCATTGGCCACCTCTTCCGCTGACATGATGGTGTAAATTCTGCGAGGATCTGGAGGATCATATTTTTCCTTTGGCATCCCTGTTAGTCTGAAAGACCATCACAACTGTTACTCAACAGCTTTCCTTTGTTTCTACCCCACCACGAGCTCGCCTTCCCCAGGGACACCCCGCAATGACACGTCCCAGAGTTTATTATGCACAACAAGTATCGGGCTGCCATCAGCCCACTGAGCCAAGCAGGTGCTCGCACCTGGGCAGAATTATGGGATGGGAAAGAGCCTTTCTTCCTAGAAAGCTGCAGTCACCTGCTGGGTTCCCAGTTTACCCCCCATAACCTACGGAGCTGCTTGCTATGTGCTTGCTGCTGCAGAACCTGCAGACAGGATCAGAGCGTTCCACTGTTCCTGGCGAAAGCGCACGGATTGCTCCCGCCTGTAGCTTGCACAAGGAACCAAGGATTGAAGGGAAGGCACTTATTTTCAAAATACAAAGTCCCACTTCTCCACTCCACTTAGACAAGGCTTGAAATTGCAGTCTGAGGGGGAATTAGCTCCATTTTCCCACTAACTATCCAGCTTTTGTGTTTTGTGCTTTTTCATGCTTGGGATCAGTCAAACCCTTTGTATTCCTAATGGCCCAGGAGCCATAAAAGGAGCTCAGGTAAAGTTCCCATTTAGCTGTTCTGGGGCACAAAGGGCTCCAGCCCAGTGCAAAATGTGAATATCAGATGCCTAAGGAAGAGCCTGTGTACACCAAATTCATCCAGTTGTCCTGACTGTCAGAAGGGAGCTCTGATGTCCCATTCAAGAACCATCCACTTTCCAGGGGACACAGGGAGCAATTTTATTCCCTGCCTCCCTCGTCTGTTGTGCTGAGCAGGACTGCATGTGATTTAAAAACATGAGGTGAGCCACCTTTGCTCTTTGCTGGTCTTTTCCTCCCCAGACACCCAAATTCCACGAGCCTGGATTTTACACAAATCCACAGCTGCTCCGCAGGATACAGCTCTTCCCTCACACAGACGTCTCTCCTACAGCTGGCTGCAGTAGCTGTGAAGCTCTTCAAACATCTGTAACTTGAATTCAAGGTAACAAGCTGAGGGTTTTGTTCAGCAAGTCCAGCTAACCAAAGAGTCCACTTTCCCTTTATGAGGGTCAAGTCCTGCAGTGTTTTCCATCTGATGCCGACGGCCAGAGCAGTGTTCTGGCACGGCACAGGAACAGGAGCTGTCAGGGCTGTCCCCCTGCCAAGGGTCTCAGTTACAGGGCTGCTGCTTCCTTCCCTGACGAACGCCCAAGGAAATTCCAGGGGCAAATGCGAGCCCCACATCTAATTATAGCCCCCTGTTATTTCCAGGTGAAGTCACACGGCGAGCGGAGCTACGGCCTAAGAGGATTCTGCGCTCACACTGCCTGGCACAGGGCCATGAAGGAAACCAGTTACTTAAGGACACGGGATTAGACCTGAAATCCTTCCATCCTTATTCCAGAACCCCAAAATCAGGAACGGCCTTTCCCCCGCACACAGACAGGCTGTGCTTCGGGAGTGCCAAATCTCTGGTGCTTGGGTTTTGCTGGATTTACCTTCACTCTTCAAGTGCCTGTGTGAAAGTGGGGATCATGTGAACAGACTCCTCACAGCCTCTGCCAGGCCACAGGAGCCCTATTCCGCCTGTCCTTGCTGTTTAATCTGTTTTATCTTAAACTGATCCATACCTCTACCACATCTGGACCCACGACACAGCCAACTTTGCTGTCCAAAACCCAGGATCTGGGTGAGTGCTCTGTGATGAAGCCCTTAAAACCACGGTGGTGAGACCACCTGAGCCGTTCCCTACCCATCCACACCAGCCCACAGATGACCACTGACCCCCTGGCACCATCTGAAAGCTCCAGGACTGCCCCTCGGCAGGGCACCCAATTAAAAGATGCTGAAATATGGCTCGTTAAGAGAAGTGCTCTGCCAGTGTAGAGCAACGCGTGGCCGTCAGGGGCCTTCCAGAGAAGTGAGCCCTGAGCTGGGAGGCGAAGGACGCGCACATTTTTCAGCTGTTAGTCACTTTAATATTGCTTTGAAACAGTGGTGAGTCAAACAGGCAGCAGTGTCATTGCCACAGTTACAGAAAGGGGAAAACAAACCTAAATCAAATGCACTTTTTTTTTTCTCCTTCTGCATCACAGCAACGTTGAGCAAGACTTGAAAGTCACCGTGTGTACTTTGTTTTTTAGGCAAAGAGAGAATTCCTTTTCTTAGGCAAAAAATGAATTCTGCCTGGGTTCCCAACTCCTCCCATTCCCATCTCCCACTCTGCTTCTCCTGGAACTAAAACAATATCCAGAAATCCCAACCTGTTTTTGCTCAGTCTTCAGGGAGCTACACTGAATTCCCTCAATTCCTTAACCCCAAAACTGGATGCCCATCAGTGCAAATTTTTGCAGGCTCTTCTCCTAAAGGCTCCCCTTGGAAAATTTCTGAAGCTACTAAAATTTGCTCTCTGCTACATATTCAACTGTGTAAACTTAAATGGAGTGACCCTGATTTTGTGTCAATTAAACACAAAATCTCTTCCCCGTTTTGTGTAAATTAAAGGAAACCTGGAGTTGAGGACATGAGTGCCTTAGTAAGAACGGTACTTAAGCTCTGGGGGTTCCTAAAGTCCATCCCCAAAAACCCAGAGATGCCTGGCAAAGCAGGACTGATTACTCAGTTGGAACCCTAGGTGTGGTCGTGGGTGAGACTGAGCAGCTCTCTGAGGTGGATATAAAGAGGGCCAGGGCCAGGCAGTGTGTTTCCAGCAGCAGGTCTGTGCTATTCCTTGGGCTCCCTTTTCCTTGGGCTTTTGGGGTTTCATGCTATAATATTTGCCGGGGGTTTTGTGTATGGGGCATGCTGACCATCCTTTAAAGCCTGTGGGGAAAAAAGGAATAATGGAACACCACTGAAGGTGTGAGGAGTGTCCAAGAGGAAAGGTTGAGTTACTGGGTTGCAGCAGAGGCTTTTAATATGAAGAAATGTTTTTTGGGCAACAAACAACAGGAACTTCTTGGGTTTAGACACACAGTGCCTTCCCCAAGGAGTGCAGAAGACGCATTTCTTAAATTACAATGACCATAACATGTTTTGCTGAAGTTCTTTCATACCTGAAGGCATAAATAAGTTGTCTAATGAGGGGGCAAATGGAGAGGAGCTGTGCCTGCATCCTGCTCCAGCCCCGTGTTCATGGATGTTTGGCACAGCTCCAAACCCTTGCCTCTAGCCCAGTGACATTCCTTGTGATTCTTTTTATTTTTTTCTCCCCAGCCTCTGTATATGGATGAGTCAAACTGCCAAAGCATTTTGGAAACAATCCAGCAGCCAGCCCTGAGTGGCTCCTCCTTCCTCTGAGCACAGCTGACTGTCCATCCCCTTCCATATGGTGATCCCTCCCAGGAATTACCCATCCTGCTGGCTGACGGGGCGTGCGCGTGTGTCCGCACACGTTGCTGGACGCTGGGAAGCTGGGCTGAGAGGTGGAAAACAGCACCATTTTTATCTGTTTATCTCAATGTCTATTTATGTGTTTTGTAATCAGGACCCAGTGGCTGCAAAGGGGGGAGAGGAAGGCTGCTCGTCTGCACTGCTCTGCTCTCAGCAGTGTGACAAAAGTCTGCCCATTTCAGCCTCCCCAAGGAGAAGAGAAGCACAGCCAATACCAACAAACACAAAAACAGGCTTGGAGTACTTTGAGGGGGAGGAAAATCAGGTGATTGTTCAAGGGGTGTATGTTAAGAGGATGTAAAGAAACCTGCCAATACTGGGGTCTGTACAGATGTGTTAGCTGAAGGTACAGTTTGCTCTATCCCTACATACAGTACCTAGTGTGTATATCCCAGCAAGAAAGTATTGGAGAATTTGATGGTCTTTGGTGTGGATCTGAGCTTTTTTCAAGGTGCTTTCCTGCAGGTATATGTCCAACCACCTCTGTGAACACTGTCTCTCCCAAGAATTCAACAAGCACCCTGAGTCTGCCATCCCAGGTACTCTCTCTTTCCAAATTCTTATTCCAAGTACCCTGACTGGGGACAGAGATTAGCAGAGAATTGAATACAAATGCCTCATCTTGTTTTTTCTCTTAGAAAAACCTCAAACAATTAAAAAACAATGTTTGAGGAGATCTGAAACAATCCCTGAGGAAAGTCCGACACAGAGCACAAGGAAAATTCAAGTTGGGAATAGGAAAGGTAAGAGGTAACCATTTACCTGCAGTAAATTCAGAGGTGCTGGGATCCCAGGGGGCTCCACATTATCTCTTCAACAAAGATCATAAAAGCCCAGAGAAGCATAGTCAAGTCACACAGGCAAGCAGCAAAAGCCAAGGGGAGGAGTGGGAAGGGAGGGAACGAGCTGTATTTGATTAATTCCAGAGCCAACTGGCACTCATTTGATGGAAATGCTAATTGTCCCACTGACATACACCCACTAGTTATTCCCCCCATTCCCTCATCTCCTCGAAAAGAAGCAGTCTTTTCTTAAATCACAGGTAACACAAGAATATCCAGGTTTCCACCCTTCCTCTTCCTCCACGTCACACCCCCGCTTACGAGACCAGCTGAACTACGTACTGCATGGAAATCCTACAGAGCATTACATAGCTGCTTTTTATTGCTCTGCTTGGTAAGAGTCAGTCCTCCCTCCAGAAGAACAGCTCCTGCCCTGCTGGAAGCAGCCTGTTAGCTCTCAGTGTGTGCATGACAACTCCTGAATATCCACATCAAGTCACTGAGTGATACCTGCCTTTGTCTGCAGGTGCCTTTTACACTTTCTGTTCCCAGAGCAGCTCTTGGGGCTGCTTTACATGCACACACAGGGCAGGCTGCTCCCCAGAGGTAAGGCTCTGCTTACCAGAAATGCATGCAAGGGGCTGCTGTAGGGCAAGAAGTGTTTCCGGCAGCCAGCCTGTAAATAAATCTCATCAGAAGCCCCCAAAGGGCTGGTTTAAACAGTGTACTTATTTATTTACACAAGTATCTTGCACTGTTTCAGAGAAATGACCCATTTGCAATGCTGCTCCATCCCCTGGAGAGTGCTGGGCTTCTAATGAGATCCAGGACAGAGTGGCTTAAAGGATTAGGAACTGAAGTCACTGGGAGTCGGGGGAAGGAAGAAGCCAGCGCTGGATCAAGACAAAACATTGTCCTGGGCTGTGGGCAGGGAAGAGAAGCTGCAACTTAAAGCAGGAGGCTTCCCTAGGAGTGGGACTGGGGAGACAGGAAGCTCCCAAGAGCAGGAACAGAGTGATCCCCTCTGGCAAGTGAGGGAAGAGCTGCTGTGCTCACACGGCTGCTGCGACACCTATTCGGTCACGCCTGAGCAATGAGAAGGACCCTGCTCAGGCTGCTGCTGGGAGCCCACACTGTGCCTCATTCAACTCCTCAGGATCAATACCTGGAGAGGAGTCAGCTATTGACCTGCTTTTTGAGCAAAACTACAGCGGAATTGTGAATCCATGCACATTGCAGGAACTCGGGAGAGGTCTTCTCAATGAACCTTAAGATACAGTTGGAACCATCAATACCCTTTCATCCTTCAAAGCAAAGTTTGGGCTAGGAGAAAAGAAATGAGATTATTTCCATGGCCACGGTATCATCTTCCCTTTTCAGTGGGAGACTGCCAGCACTTCGACAAAATAAGCAAAGCCCAGCAACACTTCAGTTACTCTCCCTCTGCAGTCCAAAGAAATCTGCCACTGTAAAACTTAATTCAGCCAGCTTTAGAGTTACAAGGCTTGCCTTGTTCAACTACAGGTAAGTTTGGGTGAGTCAGAGCTCAAGATTTTAAAAGAAAGGAGAAAAAAAGGGAAAAAAAAGCCAAAGGAAAAAATACACACCGATAGTGGAAACTGTTTTGCAATCACTGGCACAATAAATGAGCCTTTTCAGTTTGAACAGGCCACAGGATGCTGCACTACTGCTCAAAGTAGCCAGGCTTGTATGCTCAAGAGTAGAGAGAAGGGATCTCCTAAAACCCACCAGTTTATAGGCATAAACCCTGTTCTCCAGAGGGTGTGTTTAAGTGTACTTTGCATTTTAAACTCAGAAGAAGAAAGGTTTGCCTAATAGCCTGAGCGAAGCATATCATTTGAATATTGAAAGACAGTTCAGCTGCTTCTGTATCTGATGATCCCGGTCTTTCCCATCAGCTTTTACACCTTACTAAAACTTCCAAACAGAATCCCAGGCTGGTTTGGGCTGGAAGGCACCCTAAAGCCTGTCCAGTTCCACCTCCCTGCCATGGGCAGGGACACTTTGCACTATCCCAGGCTGCCCCAAGCCCCGTCCAACCCAGCCTTGGAGACTTCCAGGGATCCAGGGGCAGCCACAGCTTCTCTGGGCAGCCTGTGCCAGAAGAGAGGCTGAACTTGTGTGGGTTCCTCTGCTCAGCCACCTGGAAGGATTTCAGCTAAAGCCAGGGAATGCCTGTGGCAAGTTTTGCTGTAGTTTTTCAAACAGGTTGATTTTCTGGTACTTCTTAACATACTGGCATGTGAGAGGTTAATTAGGGAGTTCTCTGAAAGGAAGTTAAAGAAGACAAATGCAGTCCAAAGCCCTGGTGCTACCTGCCCTGCTGTACAGAAATGGTGAGTAAAGGAAGAACACAGACACAGTGGGTAGGTGCAAGAGGCAGGTATGGATTCAGGAATGCTGAAGCCTTGTTGACAGCCTGAGGTTTTCAACCACGTAATTTTCCAAGCAAAAAATATTTGTGAGTTATACTCATCCGGGGTTGTTTTGTTTAGACCTGCAGCTGCCATGACTTAATAAATGGCCCATGACTTAAAACTCAATTATTCCCCCTTTACCTGCAGGGCAAGCACCAGAGGGTTCCTAGAGCAGGCAGGAAAACAGCTTGGAGTTCAGCACAGGTCTAGTCTCAAACCTCCTGGTCTATCCACAGGTCTCAAAATACTTAACAGGTGTGCTTCTATTACCCACTCAAAACATTCCTGATTTCTCTGATGTACTCCACTCCTTTGCAGTCTCCTGCTCCAGACTACGGAGGAGAAGGAAGAGGCTTCTTGTTGCACAGGTACAAACATGTTCCTGGAGATTGACCTGTTCCCACTGGCAAGATGTGACTTGGATGGAGGAAAAAATGTGAGCCCAGCTCCTCCTGGCACCTGGAACTATTCTGGAATGTGAGAAGTCATCTGGCCCTGCTTTCCTTTTGCTTTCTTAACCTTCCAGAACAAAAAGGGATTAGAGGAAAGGCGTTCACAAGTGGAAATTTTGGCTGGGCAGTCATTCATCCTGTGCTAGCTCTTTCCCACTGCCAGGGCTAGTTGTAAATTAATGTAACGCAATAAGCAGAAATTGAATTTTAAGCCCATGGGGAAGAGGGAAGAGCAAAGGATATTCTCCCTGTGTCAAGGCTGACTCAGGATAAAGGACATTTTTTTGTGGTACATACACCCCCCTTGTGATCGCACACAGGATGGTGATATCCAGCAAAGCATACCAAGTATGTTTTCTGCTTCCCCCCTTTCTCAGTTTTCCTGGCAGTATCCTGTGGAAAAAAAAGAGCTACAAATCTGCAGAAGGAGATCTTCAGCACTCTCTTTAGATGGTGCTTAAACCCAGAGCCTTTTCAGAGGGCCTTTAAATTGATTTCTTAGGAAGAAAAAAAAAAAACAAACCAAACTAATTTGTGATTAGAAGGCACAAAGATGTTCAGTCAGATGGAAGCATTCCTGAAAAGCGAGGGGAAAACTACCCGAGCAATTCATTCAGCTGCCCTAAAGGGTAAACAGCAAACTCGAGTACCATCCACAAACCCTGATTATTATTATTATTATTATTAGCAGCAGCTTGACCAAAAGCTTATGGGTTTTGTACTTTTCTTTGTACTCCTGGAATCTGATGAACTAAAATAATGTGTTTCACACCAAAGCAAGGAGGAGGCTCCCTCTGCAGCAACACGAGGCTAAACATTCCTTCTTCTCCTGCAGCCTGCGGAGCTGCCTCAGCCATGGGATAATTTTTTGCCTTTAAAAAAAGCATGTAAGATGTTTAACTGGATCTTTCCTTACAGGCCGCTGGAAGCAGCAGTCTGGGCAGCTGCTGACTCGCAGTAGGAATTGTGGAAGGACTGGTGGCCTGGATAAAGAACACTCACTCGGGAGCTTTGCTTCACATTCCCGTTCCCAACGCAGCCTCCACAGACTACAGGTGGGTGCGGAACTCGGGAAGGGGAAAGGCCCATGGGAGAAGAGCTGCCTCCGGTAGTTTCCCAGCCATAAAAATTCCTGCTGCTCCTAGCCAAGGGCACAAGAGGTTTCCCTTCATGCTTTGTTTAGGGTAAGGAATAATCCAGATTCACATCAGTGAGGATGATGGCAGGGTGCTCCGAAGGATTTGTCCCTCCATGTCTAAAATTTCCCAACCCTCAAGCTGCAAGTGGGGGGGAACCCAAAACTAAACTGTGCTGAAGGGTTAATTTTAATTTAGATTATGCACTTACACCCCAGCCTTCATATCCTGGAAATCTGCATTTGGAGTCCCACAGCCCTTTTATTCACATTTTTTCATCTTTCTCAGAGAAAACACCCAGCTCCTTCCCAGGCAAGCAGAATGGGGAAGACAGCACACCACCCGTAGGTGAATGCTGAGCACAAAGGGTGCTGTGCAGTCATAATCACCACTGATGAGCCCCACCAGGAACGGCCAGAGCAGGGCTGAACACACATGGCCGCATCTGCTCTGCCTCTGCACACGCGGGGTACGAGCTGTAGTTAAACTACTCCTGTGCAAGACACCCAACAGACCACTGGGATTCTCTTCTGTTCCCTGGTCTGGTGCAGCTCCCAAAATCCCTGGGCTGGCTGACTGCACCTGACTTGAAGCTACAATTGCTTGGAGCTGCTTTTTGTTCATCTTTGGAGCATTTTTCTAAGTGCTGTTCTAATATGTTCTGTTTTATCCTGAAAGGGATAAAACGTGTTCCTTGTAGAACACCACACACTGCATTTTTGCCTATCTTTAATTCTATTTTCCATGACTACCTGTCAAATTGCTTTCTGGTGGTGTCTGGATACTCCTGAAGTTTACACCTCTGCAGGGACATGCCCATGAGACTGGAGAAGTTCTTCTTCCAAAGAGGATTCCAGTAAGATTTTCTTCCAGTGCTCTCTTATTTAGAGTACCTTCAGTTTGGTGTTTGTTTTTTGTTTAAGGGGGAGTGTGGATTTTTTTTTCTCATCTTCAACTCAAGAAAGGAATTTTCTCCCACATAACAGCACCCAGGTCAGGCTGAGTACCTTGCCATCAGAGGTAAGTGTCACGTAGACCTTTTGTGAATTTACTAAGCTGCCAGCAGAGCAGTCAGCACATTCAGCTAAAGGCCTTCCACGGTGCTCCCTGCATCCAGCTCCCAGATCTGAAGGCACAAATGAATCTAGCAAATCCTGTGCATTTTAGGTTCTTTTTGCCATTTCCTGCCACACACTACAGTTTAGTTTAAGCTGATTTTTTGGGGTGGTCTTGTGGCAGGAAGCTTGATGACAGCCCCGAGGTGCACACAAGACAGGAAGGAGAGCAGCAGAATTCCAGAAATGTTGTCACCAGCTAAGGATCTCAATAAAGAAACCTCTCTCCTTTTTTAAATCATTACAAGTGAGATGGAGAAGCTGCACAGACAAATCACTGGAACCCCAAAGAATTAATCAGAAGGTGAAGTTACACCACACTGTCACTGTAACAAGCACCCAAGCCTTGATTACAGCCTGCCATCAAGAGAACCACCGAATCTGGACAAAAAAAAATATTACAAGAGGCTTAGCATTTAATGCTCTAAAGCACTAAATCCACAGCAAATCCCCCTGAATCTAAATATGCCTAAGATATATTTTAACTTATTTTTTACAAGTTTTCACAAATGCCATCTTATGCTCCCAAAAAACTAAGCTCCACTGTTACTTTTGCTTTCTCAGTAGTCTGCAAATCAGGTTACATCCCATGCCTTGAGTGCCCTTTTGGCACCCCAAAAGCCCTCTCCAATAAACTGTAAGCAAGAAAGCACTTACTTGGATTTATCTCCTCTTTTAAACCCAAGTGACCCAAAAGTGTCCTGCAAATTACAGCTGACAGAAGGAGAACTTTTTGGGGGTGGTTCAAGAAACTTTGCTTGGAAATTGTGCACAATACTGATGCCTAATTTTATCACTTAGAATGCCAGGGAAGGTTTTAGTAAGAAAAAGGAAATACACTCCCCCATTGGTGCACATTGACTCAAACCAAAAAGCCAGTGGCTGCTGTGATTTACCTAACAGTAAGTTTTAATTCTGGGTGGTTCAGATTTAAATTAAGTAGAGACTTAACCAGTGTGGAAATTAATTAGTTTTTCTCCACTGGTGCCTTTTCATTCTCCTAACAGAGTCCACACACACACACACACACCCTGGGATCACTTCCTGGCTTATTTCTCCTAGGACTGGTGTGAAAGCTAAACTTGGTCAAAAGCCTGCCTGGCTTTTTGCAAAACCAAGGTTGTTAATGGAAAGCAACAATATAATCCCAGTTTAGCCCATGAAATGGAAGTTTTATCAACACCTTCGGGTGGAAAGAGAACAGCCATAATGTCACTTACTTCCACAAGAGAATCCCCACTGCAAATGTGATGGAGCTCCTAGAGATCTGGATGGGAAGAGAACAGCCCCACAAAGCAAATACACCCGGAGCAGCCGTCCCTTCCTTTCCCAGCCAGGCAAATAAATGCCTGAGCAGGCTACATCCCTGGAAGCGGCACTGCTGCCAGGGACAGGGAAAAACACCCTTTAGAAAGCAAAAACAAGCTCTATCAGTAAAAGTGCACTTCTGCAGATAACTGCTCCTGCAGCTGGGACTTCTGCTGGCACAGCTCTGTCAGTCACGGGTCACACTCCGTCACCGCGCGCACAGACAGAGCTGTGCCAGCAGAAGTTCGCCGTGCAGACCTGGTGGGAAACTCCGCAGCCACCGACACGGATCTACAAAGTTTTGCCTTTTTCCAGCAGTCTGATGCTGGGGAGTCTCACCCCTCACACATTAGGATCTGGCCTTGCAAGGACAGGAGAAAACTCAACTTTGCACAGGAACACCTATGGGCCATTTACACTGAGTTTTATCTCTCAATTAAATACACAAACTAAATGAGAGAGAGCCCCTGTAGGAAGAAAAAGATAAAAGGGAATAAATTAAATTGTGCTGTACTTCAGCACTCGGAGCAGCCCCCGCTTTTAATAGTAAGAAGGGAACAAAACTGAAAGTGTTTAAGGGGATTTGTTTAGCAGACAGCAGAGCACTGCAGAATTTCCACTGTTCGGTGAAACCCAAAAGGCACACTGCAACGGGGCTTTTGGCACCCTCTGTCACCTCTGAGCTGGATCTCAAACACAAGTTCTGTTTGGGTGAATCGACACGATCCTGCAGGTTGGTGATGTGGATCATTATTCCCGAGCACAGAGCAGCGAGCTGTCAGCAGTGCACGCTGTCCGTGCGCTCCGGAGCACAATTCCTGAAGTCAGGCTGGGAACACCACGCTCGGTGGGGAGGGACGCACGGAGGGAGCAGGGCTCCGTCCAGGACGCCGGGTCAGGCTGCGGCGCTGCAAAGCAAAGCGCGGTGTCCCGCCAGCCTGGATCTGCTGGGAGGCACCGCCAGCACGTGGCCGTGCCCACGGCTGCTGCCTTCCGGGACAGGGGCGCTTGGCAGGACCAATTTCCCTATTTTTCACAGGGAGAACGCAGAAATAAAACCACCGGCAGTGCCGTCTTTGTAAAGGCCGTGCTCCGCCTTCACGAGAGCTCTCTGGCCCTCCAAACTGGGATACAGCTTCTAGGAATTCCCGGGGTTGTGTCACGCTGGAGTCAGGAATAATGTGCTATATTTTTCTTTTTAAAAATAAACACGTTACCATCACTTTCATTACCAGCCATGTCTACACACCACGAACGACTTCTGGGTGGGTGTTTGCCCCTCTAGGTTAGCTCTGGAGCGTCACAGAAAGGGGACGGCACCGCTATGGATTCAACTGTAAAAAATTCTCTGCTTAACCAAGGCCATCTAAAATCCTTATCAGCACGGCAGCCCAGGAGAAGTTGTACCTCTCCAAAACAAATACTCAGCCTATTCAAAGTTTCCAAAATGGCCCGATAAAAGCCACTGCTCTAAAGATTTCCAGAAGGTCAGATAACATGTGGTGTGGCTGGGAGCAACGGAGCCCTCCACTACATTTACCAGGAGCACTTCAGTTTAACGAGCAAGCCCCAGACTGCAACGAGAACTCGGTGTTTAGGTGTGCGCTTTCATTTGCAAGCACCACTGCCTGGGCTGGCAGCCCAGCTTTTATTGCAGGTGACACTCCTGTCATCTTCCTCCTACGGAACTGCTGCGGACCACTGGGAAAAGGTGGAGAGCAGCGTCTCCCCAAAACATCCCAACTCCAAAAGCACCCTCACCCCAAACACACCCTCACCCACAGCGCCAGGCCAAGGTCCCCTCATGGCACGTGAAGGGGACTGGGGACAAGCGTTCGCCCCGCGGCCAAGTATCACCCTACAGCCACGGGTCACCTCCTGGCTGCGGTTAGTCCCGCCGCTGAGGTTCACCCCAAAGCTGGCATTTGCCCCATGACCGGCATTTGCCACACAACCAGGATTCGCCTCACGGCCGGGGTTCACCCTGCGGCCAGGAGCTGCCCCACGACAGGGGTTTTTCCCTGCTCTGGGGTTGGTCCCACGGCTGGCATCTGTCCCACGCCTGAGGTTCACCTCACGCCTGAGGTTCACTCCACGGCCCGCGTTCATCCCACGACCGGGATCTGCCCCACGACCGCGGTTCACGCCACGGCCGGGATTCGTGCCACGGCCGATCTTGCCCCCCATGCCCGGAACCGGCCCCACGAGCACGGCTCGCCCCACGGCCGCCAGCCGCGGCTCCCAGGCGAGCGCGGCATCCCCTCGGGCAGCTCCGGCTCCGGCCGCCACCCGCGGCCTCCGGGGCCGCCCCGCGGG
>VXAC01006550.1:0-75737 GCA_013399225.1 Rhipidura dahli | reverse complement strand
GTGCCGGGCCCGGGGCCGCGGCGGGGGGAGCGCGGGCACTGGCGGGGCCGTGTCAGCGCTCACGGACGGGCAGCATCGGCAGCGGCCCGAAAGAGCCACCCGGTTTTACTTCTCCTTTTTCCCCCCTGGTTTTACTGCCCCGGTTTTACCCCTCCTTCCCCCCCCGCCTTCGGTTTCACCCCCCGGCTTTACGGGCGAGGACGCGGCTGTCATCGCGCTGCGGTGGGAGGAGGAAGAGTCCACCTGGGTGTCCAGGGTGCCCCGCGTTCAGGGAGCATTTGACATCTCGGCGGTGTCAGGCACCTTTGTTTCTCCTCTTCTCGGTAATGGGGTTTTTTTTCGGCGCCCAAGTGTCGGCGGCACGGATCCCTGTGGGCAGCTGGAGCAGGGCAGCGCAGGTAAATAAATGTGGCTCTGGTGCTAAAGCCCATCGCCTGGCAGACACACCAGCATCGCTTTGGCGGCCGGCTGGGACGAACGCGAGGGAAAGGTGGATTGAAAAATGGAATAGGAGCAGCAGCCGGGCACGGGCAGGGCTGTGGGTCCGTGTGTGCCCAGGTGGGGAAACCCTGCTGGAGAAAAAAGAGCACCGGGAGATGTAGGGAGTGTCCGAGGAAGCACCAGGTGGCTGGGGGGGGCACAGGGAGGGACAAGACACCAGGCCCTGGGGCTTTTAATTGGGATTTGCTTTCTGCTGCAGCTGCCTGAGCTCGTGCTGGACCCAAAAAGTTCATTGATGGCCGGCGAGCAGGAGGTGCCTCAGCGATGGAGCGAGGGGCGCTGGTAGGAAATGGGAGCTCAGGCACTGTGAGCCCGTGATTGTCCCAAAACCCACGGTCCGCAGTGGAGACCTCGTGTGTGAAAAGCCCGAGGCTCGCAGAGGGCTGCGGGAGGATGGGGAAGGAGGCAGGGCACCCAGCGCCAGGTGCACACTGAGCCGTCTCCTGTCACATCCACCGCCGCTGCAGGGCTCACACGTGCACAGTGCCCACCCAAAATTGTTTCATTTCCCGCCCGTGAGTCTTAAACAAATGTCTGTCACTCCTCAGCTGAGGCTTTTTACCCGAGGAGGGTTCCTTCTCCTCCCATGGCCCTCACACCTGCCCGTCCCCATCCTTCCCCAGGACACCGAGCCAAGGGTTGGGTTGGGTGAACAGAGTTTTGTTTCACCTTGTTCCACACAGGCACCCGTGTCCGATTTAAAATTCTTGGATGCCAGTCCATTGGGGAATTTAATAACTCTTGGACATGCTTTGATTGTGGAAGTTTACATCGCCACATATCCCTAATTTAAAAAGTCTTGGACATGCACTGTCTGGGGAGGACTGGGAGATGGGAATGTTTACAGTCAAAAGCACATCCGTGTGGAATAAAAGCCCCCTTTAACCGTTACAGTTTGTGGTGTGAATCTGAACAGCTCAGGAGATGGTTAAACAAAGTCTTTGTGAATGGATGCTGCTCCAGGAGAGCGGATCAGGCAGCTCCTTTCCCAGCCCATACGCAAGGGAACAGGGGTGAGACGGCAGCCAGAAAATCTCTTTCTGGACTGACATGTGGCTTACAGCAGACGATACTAATCATTAAACGGGCAGTGTTCTCCCAGACAGACGTGGCTGGACAGGTGTAAACGCCCCATGTCTCAGGGCCGCGGCTCTGGCTGCCCTCAGGGGTCGCCGCCATATTGGTTCGGGGAGGGGGGGCACCAGTTTGGCTCGGAGTGCTACGAGAAAACCCCGGGCTTGCTCTGAGACCCTTCTCAGGCCGGTGAAGAAGCGAGCTGGAGGCTTTTAACCAGCCTCCGGCAATGAGTCACCTCTCCCCGGGCAGCGGGCACACACCGGGAAGCGGGGGCCGCGCACCCGCGGAACGGTGGGCCCGGGCGCCGCGGGCGGGGGGACGGCGGTGGGGAGGACACCGCTGAAAGCGCCCGGGCCCGCCCGTTGCCGGAACGCTTCTCCTTGGCCGCGGGGAGCGAGTTCCACGGGGAATCGTTCCGACGGTGCACAGGGCGGCTCGGCAAGATGGCGGCACCCAGCGCCCGCTGCCTGTGGCGAGGTGACGGGGCCGCCCTGAGGGACTCACGGGCTCTGCGCCCGCCGCCGCCTCTCCGCCTCCACCCCCCGCTCTGGGGAGGCCCTGAGGGGCAGCAGGGGGGCACGGGGGCCTGCCCGGGCGGGTCGGGGGTGCGGGAGGCCGCGGCGCTTGTCTGAGACGATGTTTGCTCTTCCCCCGCAGCACTGGCCCCGCGGTGCGGGTGGGTCCTTCCCGGGCTGGAGCAGCGCCTCACCGTCCCCGCCATGGTGAGCCCCGCGACCGCCCGGCCCTACGCGGCAGCAGCCAAGTGAGTGCAGGTCTGGCGTCCCAGGAGGCTGCCTTGGCCGTGGAAGTGGTGTTGGGGGATGTGTGTGGAGGGTTTGATGTCCACAGTGCAGGTCCAACAGCCGACTGTCCCTAGGGGCACCCCACATGCTCCCGGCGAATAGCATGGAGGCGCAGGGAGTGTTTTCTGTGGTAATGTCAGAGGGAAAGATTGATGCGGTGGTTCTGAGCTGTGCTTTTGCGGGGTACAGCAGGGTTACATGTCACCATGGAAGCTCGTGAGCTCCTGGAATCGGTTTCAAACCCTTCCTGCTCTTCAAGTGGCTTTTTATTCTTTAATTTGTCATCTCTCTAATAACATAGCATGACTGGGAGAAGCAGAAGCAGCCTCTGTATGCAGCAGGGTGAAGGGTTCTGAAGTGCTGCAGACTCTTTTACCCTGCCTGTAGAGGAATGGAGTATCCAGTTATTGCTTTAACATTATTTTCCTCGGCTGGAGACCCTCTGGAAACAGGGAGGAGAATGGGAACTGGGAGGGGTGTTCAGCTGCGTGCAAAGTGCCGCGGGAGAGGGCAGGGAAACCTCTGTTGGTGCGGTCGGACTGCCAGATCCGCTGTGCTGAGAGACACCAAACTCCTCAGCCAGTGACCTCGCAACGGGTCCGGGTGTTTTTGGTCTCAGAACCGCCAAAAAAGATGCCAAGAGGGGCCGGCAGGAGAAGGGCAAGGAGAAGCCCCCCCCGCGGAGGCGGCCGCTGCTGAGCAAGCCCGTGGATGACGTGTACCTGACGTGGCTCTACCGGAGACCCTCCTACGAGCCCGAGCAGGCCGTGGGCATGCTGAAGAGGTTCCAGGAGCTGGACTTCACCTACCCCAAGCAGTTTGTGTACATCAATGTGTTCCTGGATATGGCGCTGCAGAAGAAGGTGGGCTGCCAGGGGCTGCGGGAGCTCTGGCACTGTTTGAGCCTTTGGTGGTTGTCACAGGGTGGGTTGTGAAGATAGGCTGCAGTTCCTCACCTTGCCTGCTTTTTGGTTGTTTTTTTTTTTTTTTGCATATTTAGGGGACCAGCTCCCTGTGATGATGTAATTTAATTATTTCTTTTTGTTTTAATGTTTGGGTGTTTTCTATTCCCTTTATCCAGAGAAAAGTGGATCCATTTTCCAGCAGCGTCACTCTTCCCCATCGCTTCACGGATGAAGTGAACAAGGTTCTGGTGTTCACAGAGGTGGGTGAGCCAGGAGTCCTTTATTTCCATGGGGTTTTGTGCCCAGCAAACTCTTGCAGCTGTCCTTTGCCAATTAATCATTTTATCTGTGTGAGATTATCCCAGAGAGCTGCCAGGGGTTTATTAGATTAGCCTTTGGACTTAATTGTTTCAAATTCTTTCCCCGAGCTCAACTGACAGCAGAGCAACAGCCTAACTGGCAGTACAGCTGTTCACCATTACTTTTTTCTCTCACCAGAATGGGCAAGAAGCTGAAACAGCTCGTGAGCATGGAGCTGCCGTCGTGGGAGGAGTTGAATTAATCAAATGGGTATATTTTTTTTAAAGAATTCTATGAATACCCTGATTTAAACAGTGCTGGGGCCTGGGGAGAGGAGAAAGCCTGATGTCCAGTGGGCTCTAGCTGGGGGCAGCAGCCACTGTGAAGAGTAAGAGATGGGTTTCTATACTTGGACACTTTCAGAGGTCAACTTAAACCCAATCCATTGACCTGTATTTGTTGCAGATCTTGGAGGATGAAATCCAAGCTGATTTCTACGTGGCTGTCCCTGCCATAATGCCCAAGTTAATTCCCCTGAGGAACAAACTGAAGCGGAAGTACCCGAGCACCCGGAGAAGTAAGGAGCAATTCCTGGTTAGAGCTCCCAGTTCCTGAAGGAGGTGGAGCCCCAGGGGTGCCACTCAAGTGTTTTCTGAGGAGGGTGTTTGGTTACACCCAGTGTTAGTCTGTAGGTGACTGCACCCCTTCTCTTAGGTAAAGGTAGCTTTAGGAATCCATTTTTTTCCTACAACAGGCAAATCTGTGATTAGAATCCAGATGGATTTGCCTGCTAGCTGCTCTTATGCTTTTTAAATCCTGCTGTATGGGGAAGGAGGGAACATGGAAACTGTTTTTATAATCTCAGTAAGGACACCATTGTCTTGTTTGTGAAGCTGCATTTTGGAGTGGAGTTCACTTGCCTTAATTAACAGATTGAATTATCTCTTTAGTGATACTACACCCATCTGTGCTAACAAGCATTACTCAGATAACTTTTTTGCCTTTTTTTTTTTCTGTTTATAGATTCCCTGGGCAGCGACATTCCCAAAATGCTGCAGTTCTTCAGAGAATGTCACGAGTACGCAGTAGAAAATGAGAATATAATCAAGACAAGAATAGCCAGAGTAAGTTGTGTACGGAAGTCTTAAATTTTCAGTCCTGAGCAGAACTGAAGTTAATGTTCAAAGAGGGGGAAAAACATGTTTTCCATCTGTTCCACAGGATTTTTGACCATTTCCTTTAACTGAGCTATGAAGGAAATGGAACTCTTTGTTGAGTGGCATCTTCAGCTGGTTTTGAACCTCTTTTTATTTTTTTTTGTTTTTTTGTTTTGTGTGTAAATAGACTATGGATGTGTAAGTCTATGGTTGATATGCACGGGAGGGTCGAAAACTCTTTACTTTAACCAAATAATTGAAGACTTGTAATTTTGACAACTACCGTTACGGACTGGAGCAGAAAGGAGGACTGTTTGTGTTACACCTGAAACAGAACATTAATTTTAGCTTGGTTATTCATTTTCTCTGCCCCAAACTGTGGATTTTTTGTTTTCCTTCTGGTTTGTCTCTTTGTGTAATCCTGCCTGAGGATTAGTTTTCCTCTAAGTGATGGTGGCATGGGCGGGAAGGGTAGGAAATACCTGAAGCCTGAAGCTTTGCCTGGCAGTGCTGGAGACAAATGAGTTTATTAATTCTGATTAGCTGCTCTGAGCTGTGCATGGGAATTCCAAGGGCTTTCTTAGTCTGTGTGATTCCCAGCTTCATAGAACTTCATAGCTTGAGGAGACAAAAGGTGCCTGCTTGGAAAACAGAGCTATGAACCCACTTCTCATTCCCTGTTTTGCATTTGACTGAAACAGAAATACCTGTGGTTTTGTGTAGAGTTGGAGTTCTGCATCTTGCTGTTGAAGGAGTCAAACTTACTTTAAAAATAAAAAGGGAACAATTAACTTGCCTGAACCTTTTTACAGCACCCGCTGCTTTGCAGGGAAGTGTTCAAAACTTTTAAACAGCAAGATAGGTGTGCATCCACAAGGCTTTGCTGTGGAAAGCTGGTTTGGAAGCTGGGATATTCATTTGGATGTGGGAGCTAGTCTGAAGTGCTTGGAATCCTCTGAGCATTACCTGTCTTCATTATGGAGCTGATGAGTTGATTCTTTTGGTTGATTTCGTTGTGTTCAAGGTCTTAATGCCTTCACTTTTAGCTGTTGATGTTTTTGGAGCTGATGCATTTCATGGTCTTTGACAGATGCTTCTTCAAGTTTCTTTCCCCAGATCCTTTATTTTAATAAGGTTTTTGCAAAACCACTTGTGTATACATTGATTTTTGAAGATTTTTCAGCCCCTTAAGGCTACGTGTTGTTACAGAGCCCTGGGAGTTTTGTGTCCTGAGTAGAAATAGGGAGAAGAGTGAGCATATCGCTGTGTATAAAACACTTCTTTCCTCTGAGTCACTTGGATATGGCTGCTAATGGGATTTGTGACTCCTTCACAGGGAGCATGGACAAAGGAGATCTGTCCAAATGAAGAATAAATATAAACACCAGTGCTTTCAGATTTATTAATCTGGGCTCCAGGCATCACCCTCACTAACTTGGCATTATCCCTTTGCAGCTGGATATGCCTACTGAGCACATCCTTGCCAATCTGAAAACCATTATCCACGATATCTGCACCTTCAAGCCACCAAATTTCGGTAAGGAGTCGTTCCAGCGTGGTTGTTCTGGTTACAGCAAACACAAGTGGGAAAGGGGTGTTCTTCACTGGATTGTCATTAAATTACCTCTCTGTTCCCAAGGTATCTCTAGAACTTCTGCTTCTCCAAGGGAAAAGCTGGGGTGTTTTTTCTGTTTTGTTTTGTTTTTAATTCCTTAGCAAAAGGAGATACAAAGGAATAATGAAGTCAGCTTTAAGCAAAGGGCATCTGCTTAGCTGGAGAGGAAATGGTGATTCATTAAATAATTTTAGGGCAGGAGCTTTGTGTAAGCTAAAACCCCATTTTTTAATGTTAACACTTGCTGAATGTCTGCCAAAAGAAGGATCTTGTCTCTCTCTCTCAGTGATGCTGTTAATAGTAGCTGCAGAGACCAGACCATAAAAAGCCAAGTACACATGCCTTGAGAAGCCCAAATAAAAACTATAAGGGGTTGCTTGACTTGAAATATAACAAGTAGATGCAGAAAGGGGTGATGTTTTTTTTTTCTTAATGAGTTTAAGTGCAAATTACATCAGCCCAGGTTAGTAAGGATTAGCTTTCCCAGTCTTGGTAGTTTTTCTGCTGGTTTGGATTGTGAAGCTTGATTTGTGTGGTGTTGCTTTACTGGCTTGATGAAGAACTTTAGCTGAGGGCAGTCAGCCTGGAGGCCTGGAAAGGGCTGGAGTGACCAGCATGCCCTTTGTTCCCTAGATCCCATCGTCCGGAGGTTGGTTATCCGGTCTGCAACCAGCGAGGGTTTGCTGCTGAACCTGGATGGAATCCTCCCCCAGGTGGAGAAAGTAGAACAAAAAGAAGAAGAACATGAAGTTGATGAGGATCAGCAAAAACCTGTGCAAGAGTCCGTTAGTACCTGATGTCTTTTCCTTGTCGATCTGATGGTCGAGCTCGGGAAGTGAATGGATGGTGTCATTCAAATCGTGCCCTGTGAGAACAAAGAATAAATGGAACTTGTGGGTTTCGTGTATAAATTCAGTGTAACGTTGTCACAAACAGGAGCTTGTTGTCAGAACCAAACAAGTGTTTTTTCTAAGGAAGAACTGTGTTTTGTGGGGGGAGTGAACGTACACCTTGTTCTGATTTCTTTTCTTTACCTTGTTTTATGGAATACAAGCTGGAGACCAGGTTCTCTTTCCCGGTGTTTTCCGCCTTCCTTCCAGGAGATGGCGCTCCTGCTCTTCCCTCCTGTATAAGTGTTGGAAAGAGGAATTTCTCCTCGGGTGGTTTTTTTGGGGGCTCTCTTGCTAAACACACGTTCATAAAGTCGCACCCCGAAATGTAAAATGGTCCCAGAAGGGATTGGCCATTTACTACAGGGATGAGCTGGTCCAAATCTGGAAAGGTTTGTGGCTTTAAATCATGTCTATTATAGGAGGTAGGGCCTTGTTTTCCTGAGGGGTTACTCGGATCTGTCTGCATGGAGGTTCTTTTAGCTCCCATCTGAAGCATTTGGTTGCTGTCAATCAGGGTGAATAATTCCTGTCAGGCCATGCTGATTATTTTTGATCGCGTGGAGTGCTTTGCTCAGAGTTTGATCAAACAAAATTCTCTTCAGGTGTGTGAAGGAAGGTTTCACACTGACCTAATAGGCTTTCCAGGTTGTCAGTGAAAAAAGCAATGCCAGTGCATTTGAATATCTGTATTACTAAGGAATTACACATATAAGGATTATTATGAGGTATTCCAGTGGTTGTGTGTTGTTTGTGACCCAGAAGGAGCAACCTGAAGGTAAGTTACCTGTTGGTGTAGAAAAGCAAAGCCTGTGGTGTCATCTGCATAGGTTTCTTTGCCTTTTCTCTGCTGTCTTGGCTCATTTCCAGGACTTCACTATCCATTTTGGAAAAAGATAGGCCTGCCCTCTTTGATGGCTGGATTAAGAAAAAAAAAAAAAAAATTGATGCTTTAGCATAAATGTCCAGGTGAGCTTAAATCAGAAGCTCTCGGACTGCTGAGTGCGCTCTCAGGGAATGAAAGCATAGAATAACAAACGTTCCTGCAGGAATCTGTGCTTGGAAATCTGAGTACCGTGGGGCACACAGTTAATCTGGGCTTCTGGAGGTCAGGTGAGCAGGAGAAGTAGCTCATGGGCTCAGCAAGTTTTCGGGTGTAGTTTTGAATCCTCGTGTTGCTGTGCCTACTCATGGCTAAAGGAATCATGCCCCTGGTCTGTGCCATGCTGGATCAGTGTTGTACAAGCTGTTGAGTGCATTGTGGCTTCTTTTTATCTTGGAATGCTTGGTTGGCACAGGGGAAGAGATGAAAGGGAGGAAGACAACATGAGATTATTCCTCTTTAATGAGCTGAGTCCCCAAACATGTGGAGTGGGACTTGCACGTGTGGCTCTTGGGCCAACGTGCCTTAGAAATCACTTTAATTGTCACCCTAAGCACGACTGAAGTGGCATTGCTGGCTTCTGGGAATTGCTGTGGAAGAGAGGGAGTGCTGCAGCACCTTTAGTGATGCAGATGATGTATGATGGCTTTCAGATTTGTTTCATCTGAACCCGCTGTTAGTTGAACTAAGAAGAGCTGGGATTCACGGTTAGTGCACACAGAAACATTTGCCCAAACAAGGAAGAAGTCCTAGGACAGCTGTGTGAGTTGTGGGGAATGCAGGGTTTAGACTGACACTCAGCCTCAACCTGGACTTGTAGGGAAGTTTGTGGCACTCCAAAAAACCTGGAATCCATGTGGGTCAAACGGAGTTCACGAGGTTTTTGCTCTGAGTTCTGCTACGGGTAGGAGGAGCAGGGCAGGGATGTTACAAATGCCACTGAGGTGACAGGTTTTTGGTGCTGAGATGGGTGTTCTGAAAGATTAAATATGATCACATCCATGTTCTGCAATACCATTGGCCTCTAAACTCTGGGAGAGGCTAATGCTGTAGCCCAAAATCCATCCATGTGGGAAAACTTGGATTGACTGAAATAGGACAGAGGGGGGAAAAAAAGCTCTTAAGGCTGACTAAAAACACTGTTAAGGATAAACATAATTCTTTCCCAAGCAATTATATCTGTCAGTACCTCAGCTTGCAGGCTTCATCCCACCAGGACATGAAGGGAGACTTGTCAGCGTGTCACCCCCAAGACTGCTTGGAAAACAAGAGGAAAATGCCAGTCTTCCCAAATTGCCAGGTACTGGGAGATGCTGGCTTAAGTTGAGATATCACTGCAATGCCATATTGTATCCATGGACTAATCTCATTGGTTTTAAAAATGCTTATCAAAAAAAAATCATAAAAAGAACAATTTAAAACCTGGAAAAATATTTAATTGCCAGGCATTCTGGAAGTGGGGAATTCACGTGAAAGTGTGATCACTTGCCAGAGGGGGGTTCCTTCTCAAAATCGTGTTTCTCCAGCTATTCTGTGGAAGTCTGTGCCAGCACATGCCCAGGTTTCCTGGAACACAAATTAGGTCTGGCTCTGATCTCTTCAGCCAGCGATTTGCCAAGTGGAGGAGTAGATCCTTTGCACCAACTTGCAGAAAACTGACCTCTGCCTGCAGGTTTGATAAAAGAGAGGCTAAAAATGGTTCATTTCTACAACCCCTGTGACTTTTTGTGCTGGTCTTTCTGAGATCCATGGCAGCAGCTAACAGCTGGGTCATTGCTTTGCAAGTTGCACCCTTCAAGCTTTCAGCCTTAGAACAATCTCATATTTCTCTGGAGAGAGTGTGAAGCTTATTTTGTGATTTTATTTGCTGCTAACCTGTAAATGGACTCAAAACAGAAATGCTGCTTTTTTGTTAAATAGGATGTGAAGGACAAAACTTTACCAAACTTTGGATTTCTGAAAATTCAAAGTGCAAAATTTGAGAAATGTTTTAAAATGAGGGAAAAGCTCTTCCTTCATGGCTAAATCTGCAAAATTATGTAAATTACAGATTTTGAGTTCATCTGACTTTGAGCAGTGTTCTCAGAACAGCTGGAAGGAAGGTAGGAGAAATGGGGAAGAGGAGGAGGCTATAGCAGGAGTAGGGAAACAAGTTGTAAAAGCCCAAAGAACAGCAGCAGGAAGATGAACAGCAGAAATGATTAAAAGATAGACTTCACACATTCATACTGTTACTGAACCCTCTGTGTGCTCTGCTTTTATTATTTCCACCTGTTCTTCCTTGCTGGTGCTTGAGTTTGGTGAAGTTGTGCAGAGTTTCACCTGAGGAATCTGAAGGGAATTGGGGCCTGTGTATTTCTTCATTTCTACCATATTTGACAGGACCCTGAAGTATTTGCTTAGTGCTGGTGCGTGCAGAGGTAGCTGTTGTGTCTCCCTGCTCCCATTTTTATAAAAAACAACCCTCTGCTAGTGGCTAATGAGTGTCAACTGGGTAGAGCGCAGAGAAACTCACCCTGCAAATCGCTGCTTGGATCTTGGAGCAGTGCCACGCTGTACATTTTGCTTCTCACGTTTGCTGCTGGAGTTCCAGCACAGTGATTAAAGGCATACAGTCCAGGGGAGGGGAAAAAAGAAAGAAATCTGACCTCCAACTCGGAGTTCAAGATGGTGGCGTTCATTAGGAAGTGAATCAAAACTGAACAGATGGAATTACCACGAGGAATTATTATCAAATTGAGCTGCCATCGCTGCATTTAATCAGGCAAGCAGGAGATGAAGGCAGCAGCAGTCCAGCCCTGTGCATCCAGCTGCTATGTGGGAACTGGGATACTGCTCAGAAGGCAGGAATGCTGAAATTAGCAGGAAAAAAACCCCATTTCATTCATAGACTAGTGAAAATAAACTCACTTTCCTAGTTCATTTTAATTTGAAGGTCTGGCTCGTAGCACTATAATGGCTGTAACTTCAAACTTGGGGCTGTTTTTCTTCATCCTGTGACTTGTAGGAGCCAAATTTCCATTTGGAAAAGTTGGCTCTGGGATCTGTTGAGTGTACAGTCCTGGAGGGGTGAGATGGGAAGCTTATATTGAGCGGGCACAGTGCTGTGTGTGTGGAAGCGCTTAGAGCAAGAAAACGCTGTGAGGGCAACAGTTCGACCTGGGCTTCGGTTGTTCATTTTTTAGTTTGAATGCTTTGTGATTACTGATGCTTGAGTCTTTAATTCTTGGATTTGCTCTAGAAAGGAAGAGCGAAGGAGCGGCCATGGCAGGAAGAAATGGAAATGGCAGCAGACCACCCTGCCCCTTTGATACTTCTTGTTGTAACCCTACAACCCAAAGTGACACCCAAAACACAACAAATTAAAAGGTTCCCGACCGGGGGAAGAGGGTGACCTCTCCCTTCCAGCTACCGCGATGGATAAAGTCAGTGGGGTCGGGTCCAACACAAACACGTTTGCTTTGCCTAATCCCGTCACGGCTGCGGCTGGGACGGGCTGCGGGATTACCAGGGGCTGCTCCATCCCCAGGTAGCAGCCNCGCCACTCGCTGCTCCGGGGCCATGGGCTCCCCGAGCGCCGCCGGGGCCCCGCTGCTCCCGCTGCTGCTGCCGCTGCTGCTCCTGCTCCGCGCCGCGCTGGCCGCCGCCGATGCCGCCTCAGGTGAGTCGCCGCGCCGGGCGCGTCCCCGTCCCGCGGGCGGTGGGGTCCCTGAGGAGAAAGCCGGCTCCGAGCCCCCCTTTTCCCGCGGGGTTCGGGACAGCTCTGTCTCTTTGCCTCCCTTGGCGCTCTCCCGGCCCGGGCGGGGGTCCGCCTCCGCCCCCCGCCATTTTGGCGGCTTCTCCTCAGGCGAGGTGAGGGGGACCGGGGCGAAGCCGTGCCCGGCTCTTCCCGCCGGGGACTGCCGGCGATGGAGAAACGCGTGTCCCGCTCCGGGCATGGCGGGGCTGCCCCTCACGCTGGGCGGGAAGGCAGCCCGGCACTTGTGCCTGCCCAGGTGAGGGTTGTTGCCCCGAAACGGGGGATTTAGTTGTGTGAGCCCTCAGCGAACACCCCGCGGCCGCGCTGAGGGGCCGGGGCGGGGCGGGCAGAGGCGGCCCGCAGCCCTCACACAGCCCACGGGTGAGCTCGGGAATGCGGCGGCCGGAGCTGGTCAGTGCCCGGGCAGCCTGAGGGGAGCGGCGGGCAGCAGGCAGCAGCCATCCTCTTCTGCCGGCGTCGGGAGAAGGCGGCTGGATTCAGCTTGCCCTGTGTGGGGGATGTGACTGTGAGGGGGCCGGGGCGGACACCAGGCGCGGGGTTTTGTCTCGGTGTGCTGGACAGACTTGCGGCCAGCGCAAGGTTGTGCGGTGCTGCCGGGCAGCCACGCTGCTGGTGTTTGGAGTTTGGGAGTGCGGGCTGGCTGCGTTCCTGCTCGCAGGTTGTTCTACAGCTCGTCCTTTGGCTGTAGGTTGTTGGTTTCCAAGGTGGCACGCTCCCCAAATCCTGCTCCCGCCGTGAGTCCCGTTTGGCATGGCTGTCTGAGTGAATAACAGCAGTTAAAAACAGCGATGTGTGTGTGAGCTGAGGAGCTGCTACATGTGGGTTTGGGATATTAATTCGTTGGGTGACGTTCTGAGAGACTTCATTTTTACAAAAAAAAGCCCCTCTCAAACAGGAAAACTACTCTACCAACCACCCACATCCAAGATGCCCCCCACAAAAATACCACAGCAAGAAGTTTGGGGGTTGTTCTTCCTGAGGTGCTTCAGTATGTGAAAGGCAAAATTATAATTTGCAGAACGCTTTTCAGGTGTGCTTTGTAACAGGTGTTGATCACACCTGGGACTTGGAGTTGCATGGAAAATCAGGGCACTGTTGCACAGCAACCTTAATTAGTGTGTGTGTGTGTGTGTAGTGTCTTTGGCTTGCTCAAAATTGGGAGAAGAAGTGAAATGTATTTGTAACTAAGGATTTCCCAAGTCCTGCAAACCAGGGCTGTATCTTAGTATCCCCCTTTGGTAACTTGTAAAGGAGGGAGATAAGTCTTTACCCTCTTTGGGGAAGAAGGATCAGACTTTGTGAGTTTGCTTTCTAGTCCTACGCAGTCCCTATTCCCTGCTCTGGCCCCACAGGGGATGAGCATGCTGGTATTTTAAGCAACTATAGCATCAGTGAGCTAAAAAGAAAAGGCAGCCAGCCATGGAGGAGTAAAACAGATGAGTTGTGCTGGTCTTAACTAACTAAGTTTTTGGGTTTTTTTTTTTCTCCTCCATGCCTTCCAACAATGTGTGACCTTGTGTTGCTGAATTTTGAGGTGTAGCTGGATGGTGAAACTTGACATTATATTCTCTTGCCAAAAGAACAGCTATTTGCTGAATTTGAGAGAAGTGTGACTGGGCTCCTGTGGCTCATCTTCTCGGCAAGGGAAAATAATTCCCGATGGTGCCTCCACAGCCTCTTGCATCTGAGCTGGAGAAGAGCTCAAAGGAGGAGCTTTTGATTTCAAGCAGTGGAGCTCACAGGTTTTCTGTGCAGATTTGTCTAATCTGCATTTCTCGGGAAACTCCACTCTTTGACAAGGAAATTCTGACTTTTCCGGGTGGTCCCTCGAGTCAGCCTTTCCCGCCGTCTCTTTCCTTTTCATCTTGGAGTTCCTTGGGTTGTTTTTGATTGCACATTCTTGTCACGCTTTCGGGAGGCAGATAATGTGTAGTTGCTCAAGAACGACCATTTCCCAGAAAATCGATGGAAGAGCTGCTGTTCAGCTTATTTGTGTTTTTATTTCCTGACCTTTTATTTGGTTGTTGGGGTAGAATATGTAAAGTGTGCTTGGATGTGTGTGACTGCCTCTGTCCCTGGCTTGGAGAACCTTGCTCTCAGCCAGTAGTGCCAGTGGTGAGGACCATGAAGCTGAAGCTTCAGCTGAAGCTGAAGTGAATTCACACTGGCTCTTCTCAGTGTTGGTTCAGTAGGTCTCCCCATTCGTGTCTGCCTTGTTTATGCCTCTCTTGAGCCTGACTAGGCCAGAGGTCCTGTCAATTACCCAGGGGTTGCCCAGCTGCCCCAAAACTCCCTTTTTTTGTGGTCGGCCAGAGGTGGCTGCCCAGTGCTGCTGGTGTTGTGCCAGAGCAGGTTCACTGGGGGATGTGCTGCCGCTGTTACTCGCTTCTAACCCAGTTTATTTTTGTTTTGGTCCCTCAGGTGCCTGTGTCTACCACGGCTTCTTATTTGAGGTAGGTGAGCTTGAATGTGTTATGCTGGGGGAGGGTTTGAGGTGGTGCTGTTGAGCCTGACTCTGGTTCCTGCTTTTTGTCACCCCTGCGACTGGGGTGCGGGTCACAGGTCTGCCAGCCTCCAGTCTGCTGGAAAACACCTCTCTCCATGGAGAGGTTAGGAATTCTCCCTGGGCCTCTGGACCCAGCCAGTCTAACCAGGTCTTCTTTGGTCAGTGTGTGAAAGTATGTGAGGGATTTCCAGGGTCTTGGAAGCCACAAGTGTGCAGTCCCAGGTGACGGAGGTGATGCTTTGTGAAATGTCAGTGCAGTGCCAGGCTGTGTTGTGTGTTTCTTCCCCTGAATTAGTGAGGTATCGATGACAACAGCTTAACACCTTTTCCCCTCAGCTGAACACGGAGAGTCCTGTGTACCCTGACTCATCTTTATAAGCCCAAAATATTTTCTTCTCTAGTGTCTCTAGAAATGTAATCCATGAGTGACTTGGTACAAGAATCGCAGCTTTTAAGAATTCATGAGCAGTGTTTTGCTCGGTAACACTTGTCTGCCTTGCTCTGGTACTCTGGGCTAAAAGGAAATGGCTGAGCTACTTTGTGTCTCTGGAATGCTTCTGGACCTGCTTCCAGTCCCCCAGCAGGCTGGCTCAGGGATTTGTTAGGCAGGGCTGGGAGGCAGCAGCTGTCAGAGGTTTTGTTTCTCCTGGAGCAGAACTGGATATGCGCACTGCCTGTGTGACACACACGGCCGCTGTGGAAGCAGCTGGTGGCAGGTGGCTCCTTTGGCTTCCCACAGTGGACTCAAGACCCCAGAGGTTTTTCTGCTCCAAGAAGGTCATGTGGTGAAATTGCTGGAGGTGACTGGTTTTGGTGGGTGGCTTGGGAGGGAGTTGAGGCCGGCTAAAGGCGTTTGTTCCTCTTAATGATGCACTGTGGAGGGTCTTGACAGCCTCCAAGAGAAACTTGGAGCAACTTTTTATTGCATTTTAAACGATGAGTGGAAACCCTGTTTCCTTTCAGTGTCTCTTGTTAGTCAGGATTTTTTTCCATGTTTGATGCAGAGGAGGCCAAGATGGCTAGAGGGAGGGATGGAGCATCTCCTCCATGAGGAGAGGCTGAGAGAATTTGGTTCGCCCAGCCTGGAGAAGAGAAGCCTTGGGGTGACCTAATTGTAGCCTTCCAGTATCTGAAGGGAGCATTAAAGAAGGATGGAGGGAGACTGTTCGCAAGGGCCTGGAGTGACAGGATGAGGGGGAATGGATTCAAACCAACAGAGGGTAGGTTTAGATTAGACATGAGAAAGAAATTCTTGGCTGTGAGGGTGGGGAGGCCCTGGCACAGGCTGCCCAGAGAAGCTGTGGTTGCCCCTTGAAGTGTCCAAGGCCAGGCTGGATGGGACTTGGAGCACCCTGGGATAATGGAAGGTGTTCCTGCCCGTGGCAGGGGGTGGGACTGGATGGGCTTTGAGGTGTCTCCCATGCCATTCTGTGCCTCCGTGTGGGAGTGGCTGTAGGTGAGCTGCTCCTGGGTTATTGTAGGAATGCCGTTTGCCGCAGCAGTCTCTGGAGTCACTGGGAAAACCCTTGGTGCATAAATCCAACATTTAAGTGTGGCGATGCAGGCTCGCTGGAATTGTCAACGCTGCAAAAGTTCTGCCTCTTGCTTGCCTGACTGAGCTCCCTCTACACCCGGGGTCAGCTCGTGTTGGTGGCTTCTCTCTGAGGGAAAGCACCTCTCTGCGGGTGACTTCCACCTCTGCTGAGGCGCTCGGTGTCCCTCCCTCTGGCTTCTCCTGTCAGGGAGTTTTCAGATCCACACAGCCAGCACAGACACTCCCTTTGCTTAGAGGAAGATACACGTTGTTTTTTTTTTTTTTTTAGCTGTAGGGCAGGAGACATTCATGCCACTCTGAAAGCCAGGGTGTGTGGGAGGTGTTGAGCAAATCCACAGCAGCTTCTTTCTGCCAGCTGGCTCGTGCCAAGATGAGTTTTCAGCCCTGGGAAAAGGGGAGGGGAAGGGCAGGGCTGTGCCTTGAGGTGGCTTGAATGGTGAGTGTGACTTGAAAAATGACTTTGTGTCTGGTAGAGCAACATCCAGGACGTTGTCATTTTGTCTCCTTTAAAACACGGACACTGTCGTGTCACCAGCTGGTGGTAGTGCACCTAGGGATGGATTTCTGGACTGACAGATTGTTTTGGAAGTTTCCTGAGACAAAAAAAGTGCTAAGGAAGCATTTTTTGAAAGAAAATGTTTTGAATCTTTGGGCTGAAAATTGTGAACAGAATAAAAAGCCCTGTCTTAATTCACAGTAAATGGTACTGTACTTGTGCTTCCACCAAAAATTTTGCTGCCCTGCTTCCTTTTGGAACATTGCATGTGGTTCTTTGTTGTCATAAGTTTAAAGAAATCCTGATTTTATGCTTTTGAAATCAGATTTCTGTTTCCATCAGTAGTTTGTGCTGGATAGAAATGAGAGTGGAAGGGTAATAAATAAAAAATGCTGGGTGTTCTTTCCCCCCCAAATTTTAAATCTCCCATTCCAGATAGCTTCTACTCAGAATAAATACAGTGACTTTTAAAATAAATGTTAGCAAGTGCAGAGCACTTTTGGTTAGGGAATATTTCAAATTAGCAGTGGAAAGTGAGCTTCATTTTAATTTCATTGGAAGGATCAGAAGTTTCTACTGAAAAATGGGATCAGAATTGAATATTTCAGTTGAAAGGTTTGCTTGTTAACGCTTAAAATGGTCAAGATATTTGTTTTTAAATAATGTGATTTAAATGCCACTACTTAGCCTGGGGCTACATCCTCCTGATGTACATGAATGTTTTGCAGTTAAGATTTATTGAGTAATGCAGTGCCTCTCATGGAGCAAATCTCATCTGCTTGCGGGTTTCAGAAAGCTGGAATCAACTGAGGATCAAAAATAAAAGTGATTTTTGAACGAAGCGTGTGCTACATGTGTGTTCCTTCTTTGTTTTCCTTGAAAACAGCAGTGAAATACAGAGAAATGGGGATGGACTCTTTATTTCATGGTACCAGGTGAAAGAACCTTAGATGTAAGATTTTTCTGCTGAGGATGAAGTGAGCTCTTGTCCCTTCATCAGCAAATGGAGGGGACAGAGGCGCACTTTTTAAAATGAAATAATTTTCCTTTTTTATCTCAGTGGTTCTAAATGTCACCTTCTGGTCCTTGTGCAGAAGCAGCATCTCTGAATTCCCCCTGAGCCCTGAGCTGGGCAGGAGTTCAGATCCACAGCCCCGGTGTCTGGGAGCAGCCAGTGGCACCAGCGGGGCACACTCCTGGGTAGCCACATCCCTTTCCATGATGTGTCCAAGCAGGGATGAGGCAGAGACTTCCCTGTGCCCAGCACATCTGCCCTGCTGCCAGTGAAGCCCACAGCCCATGTCTCTGCTTACCCTGAGATGATTTATCTCACCAGGTATTTCCCAGCTCGCTCCACAGTGGGCTGCAGATCCATGGAATTTATCATCCCCTTCCCTCCTCTTCAACCCTTCCATGCATATGGATGTGCCTGTGCTCTTTCACAGTACACTTGCTGCTCAGAAAGGGTTCTTCTTCCCTCTTTGTTTTCTTTTTGGATCTCACATGCCAGCAGTCCAGAGCCCAGCAATGCAGTTGTGCCCCTCTGCAGTTGCCCGTGCCTGTTCATGAACAGCCTTTGGCCCTGTGTTGGAATCCATGGAGTGCTCTTACTAAACAGCACACGTGGGGTTTTTTGGCAAGAAGGGATTTTGAAACAACTCCTCTTTGCTTTGGATAGGAGAAATTGGTAAACCTGGAGAAATTGATAAACCTGGAGAAACTGATAAACTACAAGAGTAGTTTATCTGGGAGTTGTGGGGCTTTTGAGCATTAATCTGAGACTCTGGGCTGTCCATAAGGACTTTCCCTTGGAGCTGTGAGTGTCTGCCTGCTGTAGTGTTCTGCTCCAGAGGTCTTTCTTCTCCATCCTGGCTCATGGAAGACTCATGCTTTAATCTTCACCGTGTTGTGGGAGGTCATCTGGCATCAGCTTTATTTGGAGATCAGGGTCTTTACAAGAGCTGCCCTGTTCCACATTTTCCATCCCAGTGAGCTCCCTAGCTGGGAGCTGTTGGTCCACGAGCGCTGACTTAAGTAGATGATTAACAATTAATAACACAGTTATAGGAGCTATATGCCTGAGCCTTGGCAGGAGATACTGGCTTTCTCATGGATTCATTCACCAGGACAGGAGTTTAACAATTGTCCAGCATTTAGAAATTTTCCGAGTCATTGTGCCTTCCATCTTCCAGGATGCGTTTGAAGAGAGCTCTCTTTAGGAAATCATACCTTACAATCCATCATTGACTTTTTTTCTTTTTAAATCCCCACCATGCAAAATGCCTTTTTCCTTTGCTAGGTCACTTCCTCATTCCTTCCCTCTCCTCAATCCTTCCAAAACCTTGGGCAGGAATCCCATGTGCGTTTTCTCTTTAGAGGAGGGGTTGCTCTGTGTAATTAATTGCTAAGAGTAATTGCTACAACTTTACTGCACATTTTCAGTGACCTCCAAAGAACTTAAGGATTTTGTAAGGTAACTGAGCAGAGCGGATCCCCGCTTTGCTGGCAATTTGAACCCTTTCCTCTGTAGTAGTGCTGCCACATTTGCCAGCCCGGGGTGCGTTTGAGACCTTGGTTCTTCACCCTCAGAACGTCTGGGGTGAAGAAGTTCAAAGGAACTGAATGTCTTCTCAGGCTTTTGAAATAGATTGTGTTTTAATCTGTTGTAAACCTTAGGCAAAATTGGACTATTGTGTCGGGACAGTGGTCCCACATGGAACTTGTTATCTCCAGGGTGATTCTGTTGTGTTTCTTTTTCCCTTTTTTTTTTTTTTCTTCCTCTCGAATAATCCCCATCAAAAATGCCATTATAGTTAAATTAACTGATTCAGTGTTGTCCAGGATCAATCATTCCCTGGGCCTTTCCAGCAAACATTCGCTCTCCAGTTGTTGCTATCTTAACCTCTGAATTCACCCAAGACATTCCTTGGCGCTTTCAGGGAGACAAAAACCCCCAAATCTGAAGCTCTTCCCGGATGGGTGCATTGATTTTATGTCACTGCTCGGGTCTGTCAGCCTTGGCAGGGGCTGTCAGGAGCCACGTGATGCTCTGGTGTTTATGATGCTGGGATGCCAATATTTCTGCCCTGCATATTAAACAGCTTCCAGTGAGAGTGCTGGCAACAGGCTTCCCCAGGAAGGCTGCTGTTATTCTGCTTGTGCTGTGGTTTATTGCTGTGCTGTAGATTAAGGAGACCCATTAGGATAAAATGCTCGATTTTGTAATCATTACGTCTACTCCAGGATCGTTCCGTAATGAATCCTCTAACTAACCCCGGGAGCTCAGCATCCAAAGGATCTTTATATTACCAGCTGCTGTGCTGCAGCTAGAGGAGAGTCCCAGGCTCTGTGTTTCTGAGGATCAGCCAGGGGAAAAAATCCTCTCCCCCCTCCCCCAAAAGATAAATCCTGAACATGACTTCTTCCCGGATTAATCTGAGTAATTTTAAGCCAGCTGTTTCTTTACTCAAAAAAAAAAGTTAGCTTCCTAACCTGCTTTGCATGTGTTTTATGGAGATCAAAATGAAACTTCTTGCAGGCTGAAAACTGGGAAGTTTTAATTTAATAAATTACTGGGGACATCAACATGAGCTGAAAGCTGGGGTCTTGCAGCGAGATGGCAAATGTAAGAAACTTTGAACCCTTTGTTTATCAAACCAGAGATCTTGTTTCTAATGGGAATGTAGGCTCCCTGAAAATCTTAACCTTATCCTTCCTTGGGAGTTCACCTGTCCTCCAGCATGAAGAAATTTGGTTGTGGTCCTGTGGGATTAATTCCTTTTGAGTGCGTAGCCAGCTCAAGACTAACATGCCATACATCAGGTGCTGGGGTTCAGAGGAAACACAGGGTTGGTTGTTTCATTGTGAAAAACCTACACGGATGGAGACACAGTTGTCACTACTGACATGCCAAGAGCCAGCTCTGAGTTAGTGGATGCAGTAAATCCTTTTATGCACTGAGCCTGGAAAAGTGGTTTCAGGGGAAAACATGAGCAAACTTGTTAGCAATTTCTTCCCCACCTTTTTTTTTTTGCAGTTTTATAGGTTCTTCTATACATGTAAAAAGCCTGATTTTCTTGAGTGCCTAAGGAATTGTCAGTATTGCAGAGTAAAAGTAGCTTGCTATGCTTTTATTCCAGCGGGTTAAGTTTTTGTTATTTTAAGAACCTGAATTCTAGAAGTGTTCCATTTTGAGAACCTGGATTTGGTTTTAAATTCAAGTCTCTTAAAAATTGCACCTACTCCTTTCTGTCTCAATTTCTCAGTGAAACTGCGAGATCATTGCAGTTATGGAAAGGGAACCCTAAAAGTGCCTCAATCTGTTGTTTAATGGAAATCTTCCAAACCAAAAATGAGTTATATGCTTTCTCTGAGTGACATAAATAGTAATTCTTAAGCCTCTGTCCCATGTTTTATTTAAAACAAAGATTCCCACAATGGAACAATAAACTTAATGAAAACCTGTTTAAAATTTAATGAAATCCCCAGGACAAAGCCAAGTCGAATGTGTTACTTCCAAAGACATTTGGAGGCTTCGTATTAGATAAATGGAACCAATTGAGATACAGTCGATTAAAAATTGAGGAGAATTTGTCCCAGAATTGCGGCTTTAAACCCTCTTAGCTAAGAGCAGTGCATCCTGCAACTCCAGAAGTCTGGACGTGACTGCAGGGTGGCGTTTTGCAGTATTTTTGATTTTTTTCATGTTGTAGTTTTACTTCCTAAGAAGTAAATCCAGGGAGGGATCCTCTGTATGTGGTGTGTGATTAACGGGTGCATCTGCGATGGCACAGGATAGCTGAGACCCGTCAGCACGGTAAAAGCAAAACTGTTTTAAAAGTCATTTACCTCTGTAATGCTGGGGCTTTCTTTTCTGTCTGGTCCCTTAATGCTTTGATTCTTCTGAGCAGACTTAATTAATTCAACACCGACCCTGCTGTTTCTTTTGGACGATGATGTGGCTTTAACAGCCCTGTGTACGTCCTGCTGTGCACCACAGAGGTTCTCTGGTCACAGGATCCTTTCCAGGGGGTCTCGGAAGGATTTGCTGGCTTTTAGAAGAGTGGTGAGGCTTCACTCTTTGGAGAGGAGTGTGCTGGAGTTAGCACAGATCCCTCCTTCCCCTCTGACCTCATTTTGTGGGCGAAGATCTAAGCTCACAAGATGTAAGACTGTCATTTCTTCTTGCTTCGGGCAGAGAAATGCCTGTGAGATCAGAGGCAAGCCTCTTGAAATCCCTAGGAAAAGGCATCATCCATGATATTTTGCAGCCTAGGATGGAGCTGTGCAGTTCAGCTGCTTTTCCTGCTGTGATCAGCATCCTGTGTGTTGTCCAGTTATCCCTTGGATGGCATTGCTGTCGGGTAGGAGCTGGCTGTGGGCACCTGGTGCATCCACGCTACCAGAAGCACTGATTTGTGGCATGAAGCCCTTCATCACCAGTTTTTGAATTATTATGGTGATGCTGATTTCCCTCATTAAAATAAGATGTATTAGTATCAAGAATAAATTGGGAATGATGCTCTCCAAGCAAAATATTTTTGCTGGGCTTTTACTGCTTATCAGCAAGGTATCAGTAAGCGGTGCTTGATGCTTTTGAGCCTGTGGCTTTGTTAAGAAAATGCAGGATTTAAATCTAGCACAGGGAACCAGCAGCTTGTTCATATGTGGTTGTTTACCTCCTTTTAGTCTAGCATGGAAATAGGTATTTTGTTCTGCTGGTACCTGATCTGATCTTGAAGGTCAAATATTTTCCTCAGCATCCTGTTTATACAGATGCCTTCATTAGCCTCTACAAATAGCTGCTAAATCCACATGTTCAGACTGAGGAGATGATAATTCCTCATCTGGCAGCTTCCCTAAGTAACCTCCTTGTTAAAATCAGCAGTAGTGCTACGTAAGAGGTGGAGTGAGGTCTCTACACTTAATATTTTTAGTGCATTCTCTGTGGTGCCGGAGTGTTTCTAACCTTACTGAAGTCATTTCACGCTTCTGTAATTCATTGGGTTTTTAGTGTATTTATAGATGCCATTTTATCAAGCACTGCAGTAGAAATGATGAGAGCATCTGGTTAAATCCATCACATGTTGTACGACAACCTCTGAAAAAAATAACCTTGGTAAATTGAGCCTTTCCCCCTCTAGATGGTTGCACTAATATTTTAAAGGCTTTAGATATTTGATATCACTGGAGTGCCATAAGTGTCACTGCTGTGCTTTTCTGTGCTGGAAACCACATCAGGCAGTGATGGCACCTGGAACAGCAGAGCCACCTTCCAGTTTGCACCCAGACCCTCGGCTGCGACGGTGTGGGAGCAAGAAAGCCGCGATTTGTTGGGATTTGTGTTTGGAAGCCTCCCTGAGGTGATGTTGACAGCAGCATCTGTGTGGAGTGACAGAGCGGGGTTGTGTGAGCGGTGTTGGGCAGGCCAGAAAAATGGGAAATATCCTCCCGTGCTGCCAGGGAGAGCTGTTCCCATGCTTCATCTTTCAGTCTCTGGGAAGTGGTGCCAGAGTGATTTAGGTGGGGTTTGCAGCCTTGCCAGCCTGCAGCCTCGCAGAGAAACTGTACGTGAGGCTTATGGAAACACGAGCAGCACGTTTCTATTTGGGGAGCCCACATTCCTGCCCTCCCGAGTGCCGAGCTACTGTAAGTGCTTTGATGCCGGCAGAGCCGGGCATTTTCCCAGCTGAGCACTTGACCCTGGCGCTGGCAGTCAGCCTGGCAGCCACTGAGCTCCTTTAATGAACGGGGCTGCAGGCTGGCAACCGCTTTGCCAGTTGGTGTTTTCCAGGGAGAGCATGGATTTGCCTTCTCACTTCCCTTGCAAGGGATTTGCAGCAAGCCTGGCCGCTCCCCTGTCTCTTTTTCTTACCTCATCCTGGCCCTACACGTGAAGTTTTGGCTCTTGTGAGCCAAACTCCCACCTACACACGTAAAGAAATGATTTGGCATCGGATCTGGGAGTTTACAGAGGAAAGTGGCTCTGGGGAATGTGTTAAAGGTGGGATGGAGATTCCCTTCACTTGGCTGCTTTTAGACACCCTAATGCTCAGCCTCCCCAGCTGGGAATGCAGTTCCCTGTGTTACTCTTGTGCTTATGAACCACTTTTGTGAGGGGCAGCATGCTCTGGCACCCAGAGGCTGCAGTCCAGGCTGGAACACCAAAGGTGTTGGAGGGGTTGGCAAGGTCTTTCCCTCCCCCATTCCCGTGTCCTCGGCATGGGTACAGTTCGTGTCCTGGTGCTCTTCGCGTCGCTGAATTGGACAGGAATTGGCTGTGTTTTGTGCTCTGTGCGTGTTCCTGCGGGGTTACTCTTGCTCCAATCAAACATGATTATCCTTGCCTGCCCAGGCACTTGGAGTGTTGGAAATCCATCCGTGCTTTGCCTCTGGCTTCCCTGGGAACAGCTCCCGGCTGTGCTTTGTGTTCGTGTCTCTGTTTCCTGGCAAGGCAGTTGCTGTGACTGCTGAGAAGTCAAATGAGGTCCTTGACTGGGGTTTATTTTTCTCTTTGCACAGTCAGTTTGGTCACTAGGAAGGTGATGATCCCTATGTGTCTGAAGGAATTGGAAAATGGGATTTCAGGAATCCAAAGAAAACTGCATTTCTCTCTCGCCTCCCCTCATTTTCCCTTTATTTTAATCACCATTTTATAGAGACTTCAAGAGGATTTTTTGATGAGCTTTTGGCCCCCTTGTGTTCCAATTGCTACTTTATGGACAGTTTTGTCCATATGGGGACATCTAAATGAAAGCAGTGCAGTGGGGCTGGGGTGCAGGAGTCTTTTCTTATCCTTTACACAGAGAGTAAATTTTATCAGTGACAAGGGTTTTTTCTATAGGGAAGTTCCTTATCCCATTCTCTTTCTCCTAGTGTTTTCCCTGGCATTTTAATGTGAGCATGTACATGAATAAATAAAAGTTCCTGCAGGCATTTTTTTCTTTTTTTTTTTGCATTTTTTGCAGTACTTTTAAATAGCTGTGATTACAGGAGCCTGTTCCCAATTTCATCCACTTTTTTACAGACCTAGAGAAAGAAAAAGCCTTTCCTGTGGACTTTACACACTCAGTAGAGTCCGGAGATTAAGTCCTGTAGGGGAAAATCAGCAACGGGCACCTACCCTGACACTTTGAAATGTTAAAAGCAGGTGTGCTCCTCCTGCATCAAGTCTTTGGGAAAGGTGTGTGTACCCTTTAAAAAAAAAAAACAACTTGGAAGCAGATCTAATCAGTGGTTGATTGTGTTTCTGTGCCCTGGGGTTTGCTGGAGGTTTGTTTTCTGCCAGGTGTTTTGCTGTTCATTTCGTGCACACCAAAGCTGAAGAGTGGTTGTTGGTAGACGTGGTATTTTGGGCAGTTCTTTGGAGCAGCATTTAAAGAAGAAACCTACAGAAAAGTCTTGCAGAATTTAACAAACATCAGAGGCTGTGCATCAAGGGGTTTGTTTGTTTGTTTTCAAAGTATGGGTTTTTTGAAAGTTTTTGATTCTGTATTTCAGGCAGCTCTGATAAACCTGTCACCTTTGCTGGGGTTGTAGATGAAGCCAGCCCTTCCTATGTGTCTTGGGTCTGACACTGACACCCATGTTAGTTTCCTCAGAGCAGGACATGTCCCAGCCCCAAGGAGAGGAAATCTCATTTGTTTAAGTGAACCCTCTATGGAGAGGGTTCAGAAGCTCAGGGCTTGCTCCTTGTTGTCTGTCTCAACCTGATTTGTGCACAGAACAAATACAAAGCTGGCTTTGCTTTGGAAAGCAGTGATTTATGGTGTGGAGTCACTAAACATGTTTGCACACGAGTCCTTTGGGCATGCATAACAGCTTAGCTTGGGACCCTACCACAAAAGCATTCATTCTTTCTTATCTTGCCCCAGAGGCCAGGGCCAGTTGTGTTTTTGTTTCTGTTTCCAAAGAACTGGCTGTGGGCAGGGATGAATTGGAGGAGGAATCTTCAGGCCTTCTGAAGGGGCGAAAAAAAAGATACACTTGAGGATTATTTCCAACCACCCCCTGCCCTAAGATACAATACATCTGAACACAGGATACAAACTTCCTGGCTTTTACGGGAAATAGAGTGGCCACCAGGACCAGGGCAGTGACTGTCCCTCTGTGCTGGGCGCTGGCGAGGCCCCACCTCGCAGCCTGGGGACAGTCTTGGGCTCCTCACTCCAGGGAAGACACCAAGGTGCTGGAGCATGCCCAGGGAAGGGGTCTGGAGCACAAGTCTGATGAGGAGCAGCTGAGGGGGCTCAGCCTGGAAAAAAGGAGGCTCAGGGGGGATGTTATTGGTTCCTGCAACTCGCTAACAGGAGGTCACAGTGATGTGGGGATCCATCCCTTCTCAGAGGTAACAAGTGACAGGACAAGAGTAAATGGCCTCCAGTTGGACCAGGGGATGTTTGCATTGAATTTTAGGGAAAATGTCTTCAGTGAAAGGGTGGCCAGTCATGGAAACAGCCTGCCCAGTGCAGTGGTGGAGTCACCATTCCCGGAGGGATTTAAAAGCCCTGTGGATGTGGCACCTGGGGACGTGGTTTAGTGGTTGCCTTGGCAGTGCTGGATTGATGGTGCGACTCCACGATCTTGAAGGTCTTTTCCAACCAAAAGGATTCCATGGTTCTGTGATTGTGTAAACCCTTTTGGGGGCTGCTGGTGTGTTAACACTCGAGTGTTAAGGCGTGATATAATTCCTTTGTGAGTATTAGGGGCTTACAATTCAGGAGGAGCAGTGTTACATTAACTGGGTATTCGGCTGCCACAGCCAAAGGAACATTAACCTGATTTTTCACTGTTCATTTGTGGTGAGATATGGGGTGGAGGGGAAGCACAGGGATGGAGAGGATCCGGAATAGAGTCATGATTCCTCATTACAAAGGACCTGAGCTCTGTCTGCATCAGTTCTCAAAGGGAAAGTTAAGGGGTAATTTGTACAATGCTACAGAGGGAGCAGAAATTATTATAAATAAACCTCTTCTACCCATAAGAAAATGGAGCAGCCAGAAAATAAAAGCTAGATAAATTCAGCTTAGGAACTAGGTAGACTTTTACTGTGAAGATTGGAAATCATTGGAACAGTTTCCTGATGTGTGCCGTGAATTATTCTGTATAGCTAGAAATCTTTAAATCATGGTTGGCTTTTTTTTCCCTCCTGGAAGTTATACTTCAGTTAAATCGCAGCTTTTGGACCAGAAACAGGAATTCATTTATTCAGCAAAGCCAACCAGCACAGGCCCCCTTGCACCGCAAACCAGGCAGGCTCCGTTTTGGGGTGGAATGTGTGGAGTGACACAGGGACAGCGCTGTGGGGAAGGTGTAGTGTTCATCTCACATGCCTTTTTATGTCACCCCAAAGGGGAGGCTCAGGGGATTTTGTCCTGCTCCACTGATATTCCTGTGTGTGAGTGGAAGGCAAACCCCACCCTTGTCCCAGCATTAGAGGCTGTGTCTTGCTGGCCCCTAACTCTTGCTCGGTGAGGGCAATATACACAGAAATGGCCAAATCACTGTGTGCTACTTTATTCCTTGCCCTGGGAAAAGGGGGAGGAAGGAGGGAAGGAAGGGACTCCTTCCCACCTGCTAGTAACATCCAGCTGATTTACACCTTCTCCCTGTGGGTCTTGTTCTGTACTGGCTGGGGTGAGTGGCCAAATGAATGCTGAGGAGTTATGATGGCATAAAACTGATGGGAGACCAGAATTATGGAGGTCATAAGCTTGTTCCACATTAGAAATCCAGCTTGCAGGAACAAGCTGTGCAGCGTCCTGGCTCCTGGGAGGATTAATTACAGATGGTGGCTGTGGCAGCTAAATCAAGTACCTCTAATGTTGTGTAAACTTCATTAAACAAACGCCATAGCAGGGCTGTAATCTATGAGAAATGGGATAGGATGGTGAGGGTAGAAAAGGAAAATACTCTGTAGGAAGTTAAAAAAAAGAATCTACAGTGTCTAAATCCACTGACGCAATTTCTTCTACCTCTTGTTCTTTAATGGTAGAATTTTAAACCACAAGCTTTCAAACTTATTATCTGGTAAAGCCATGGTAGCTTGAATTAATAACAGATTTCTGCTAATGCCTTGCTGAATTCCTCTTAGTCAGCAAATCCTGGTTTATCTGATATGCTCAGTCCTTCCTGATATTCTGCCACCGTGTGCACTTGGCCATTTCTTTTTTGCTTGTGAAAATGGCATAGGAAGAAGCACCGACGATCAGTTTGATTGTGGCCACTGTGGCTGATTGACTGATGTGGTGCAGGGTTCATAGGAGACCTTGGTTTTAACTGTGGCTGCAGATTTGTGCTTTAATCTCAAAGTTAAGCACTTCGGTATGTTAATGTAATATCCCAAGTGATGCTATCCAAAGTCCAAGGAATGCAAGTTCATCCAGCTGTCACTGGTAACGTGAGGGTGTCGTTTCATTCCCCTCCGAATTGCTGCAGAAAGGGGTGCCCACGTTTCCCCCTGCCTCCCTCAGAGGAAGCAGAAGCCTGAATCAGGGGAAAGTGAGTAAATCTCTGCTGACCTAGCAAGTTTAATCTGCTCAGCAGAGAGCCCCCTGAGTGGCAGTGCTGGGGCTGGGAATCAAGGCATGAAGGAGGACTGGTCTGGGGGGAAGAGTTCATGCCGGGGGCCACGGTGGGATTAATTCATCTGCAACTCATAATTTCACCCTTAGCAACTCAGTTATTGACGTGGCGAGGAATTGAAATGCCAGTTGAATTAACTGAGCTTTTCCAGACAGGGAGAGTTAACTGAGGAGGAGAAGCCAAGTGTCTACTTTAAAGCACTTCTTGGTGGCCAGTGCAAAAATCTGTGTGCTGTTTAGTTCAGTTGTCTGCTTGCAATTGGAAAGTTGGGGTTGTGTTAGGCATTTCTGACTGCAGACACTCTTGTTGTGACCCTTTGCCTGGCTGAAGAATAAAGTGGATAGCAGCTTGTCCTTAAAGAAGCTACAGGAGATCTAATACCCAAGGGAGTGCTTTTTTTTAATTTTCTCTCAAGATAATATTTTAAAAATTATTTTCCCTGCTGTCTCTCCATCCTCTCCCAAATCACTGTCTGTGGACAGATGCTTTAAGGTAGCACTTGTGTAGCACTTGTGTAGCACTTTCAAGCTCAGGAGCCTAAAGTTAAGCTGTGGTTTTAGGGATCCTGACCGTGGTTTGGTTCTTTCCTCTGCTGTTTTGGAGCTGTACAGTAGCTCCACAAGACTTGTCAGTGGTCAGCTGAACATGGGATTTTTGGAGAGTAACACAGAACGCTTCAGTGCATAAATTTAGACTCGGGAGCTTGACTTTACTCACTCAGTTTGGAAAATGCTGTCTTTCGAAAAACAATAGAAATGCATCTTTCTCTTGCAGTTTAAGAGGGCTTAAAAGAGGAACCAGTCTTGCTCAGTGCCTCTTTTTGATGAGTGAAGCAAGTGAAAAAGTTGTACCATTTAAATAAAGGTAAATTTCAAGCAGTGAAGATATTTCAGCTTTTGTGTTGGCAGTAATTCAGTTTTGGTTTTGAAGTACATTTTTAAGTCTTCTTTAAGGAATCCAGGACTAGAAGCCTGGCCCTGCACTGCCCTGTGGCTCAGAGGAATTGCTTTTCATTCCCCATGGTTTAGATGCAGCTGAAGGGGAATATTTTGGCCTTTGGGCTTCATCAGATAACACGGCAAAGCCTCTGTGATCAGTGGATACAGCACATGTTCTTAGGGGAAGTGCTGGAATTTTTATAGTTTGTCATAAAATGCTGCAAAATTCCTTCTTCCTTTTCCTTCCAAAGCTGTTCTGCTAAAGGGAGTCCTCAGTCCTTCCCTAAAAATGCTTCTTGCAGTAGGAAGCACAACACAACAACCAAACGCCGCCTGTTCTTCTCTCCCTTGCTCCCTTCTCCTCAGGAACAGCTCGGGAAGGACACGTGTGTTTTGTGCTCTGTGCTTGATTAATCCTGAGGAGTTTTACAGAGCTGATGAGTGGGATATCAATGGGATCTCTGTCAGATCGTTTTTCAGGAAGGAGGGACGTGGCTTTCCTCAAACTGGGAGTTGGGCAAGCAGCCAGTCAGGTACCAAAAATAGTAAAATCAAACAAGTCCAGACCCAGCTAAATTGCAAACGGCTTTGAATGGGCCTGCCTATAAAATCCTGGAGCCATAATGATGGAAAGGTCTTAATTGCATTTTTTTTTTTTAAAGAAGCATGTCCTTCTGTTCACGTGTAATTTTAAGTTTTGTTTCGGGAATCAGACGTGTAAAGAAAGGAAGCTGATGAAAGGTGGAGTGGTAAAACAACAGGAAGGATGGATCCAGTTCTGGCTGTCCAGAAGTCCACATGGACAGGGAGGGAGGAAAGACTGATAGATTCCTATGTGGAAACAGTTAGTGTCCTGCATTTCTTTTTTGTATGCTTTATACCTAAAATGAGGGGAAATTGGAACTAAAAGCTAGTTTAAAGACAGGTAACACCTGTACATTTCCATTTACCAAGGTGTTTATTTTGTGTGCGAGATCTCTGTCAAGCCCGGGAAATACTTTCCTGTAGATGCCTTGAAAAGGAACGTTTCTGAAGTAACCTTGGCTTTATGATCATCTGTTTGACACCATTACCATCCTGTTTCTTGGATTTATCTTTATCACTGCGAGCTGTGCTTCCTCAGGAAAGGTATTTTCCAACAAGAGCATTTTCATGTGTTGAGCGTAACTAGTTTGTTTGTTTCTTCTTGAGGCATCTGTTAAATATATTTTCTTGTCTTTTTTTTTTATCATTATAATTTTTATAATTATATTTTTAGTCTTCTTAGCCCTGTTGTGGTGCACTGCTGGGAACTGTAAAAAAACCTTACAAAGCATGGATTCTTTGGGAGAATTTCCAAGAAATCTCATGTCTGGACCGTTGTGTGCTTTGGAGCCAGGTCTTTTTTTCTCCCTTTAAGAAGACTAAAATAGGTTTTCTGGCCTTCTGGGTAAACCTTGTCCTAATTTGCATCCCTCCTACCTGCCTTGGTCTACGCGAAGCTCCAGTATGTCTCTAATTAGGGAGAACACCGAAATGAGAAGCAATTTAAGAAGGGTGGTTTCTAATGAGGTTTTGACAGCAGTGCTCGTGCTGAGGGCGACCTTCCAGGAAAGGGGAGGTGTGTATGTGCCTCACGGGATGGAATGACTGGCAGGGTTTGATGGATCTGGTTAGCCACTGGAACACATTCTGCTGCTTTGGGCAATGGTGGGATTACTGTTGGCTTTATCTTACTTTTTTTCCAGCTCTGCCTGGGGGGAGGTAACAAGCCATAGCTGCTGCACATGAATGCGGGAGAAAGCAGCCTCGGAGTCCCGGGAATTGCTGCTTGGCTTGGGGTAAAGTACTTGCTGCAGAGCAAGCCACTTCTCTGGAGATAACTCCTCAGCCATAACCTCGGGTTCTGTGGGGAGAAAGGGAGCTGGGTTGTTCTGAGGACTTGGCAGGCAGCTGGGCACTGTTCAGTCAGGAGGGGATGGTGTTGCCAGGAGCTTTATCAGTCGCATCTGCGCCGTGTGTCTGGCCATGCTGAGCCGTGCCTGGCTGTGGAATCCATCGCTGAGCACTCGTCTCAGATGGAATTCCAGGTGCCCGCTTTGGCACTGACAGACAGGGCTGGTAATGGATGTTCCAGCTCCTGCAGCCGTGCCTGACGAGGGGCTCTTAATTGCCGGCTCCTACAAGTAAATGGCTGTTGGGTCTTGTGTAAAGGAATTAAATCCTAATGGCCTGAGCAGATGATACAAAGGCCTGTGACAACTGGATGGATGGTAATGGTTCCCCCAGTCACTGGAGATGTAAACAGGCACTTCACACACCATTTTCCCTGCAACTGTGCTTCAACTCATGCTAGTAATAGAAGGATTGGTTGCCTTGAATTTAAGCAGGTATGCAGTGGCAACGAGAGAAGGAGGGGAGAGGAAGCCTGTACTTGCTCATGTGTCTGTAAAATGCTGAACACACAAAGATGGAGTAATTGAGACAAGCCAAATGTTTATACAAGGGCATTTCTTGTGCCCCCATGCTTAGCAGGACCGGAGTTCAACTTGCCTGGGGGAGAGGATGAAATGAGAGCACTGTAGACCAGAGATTTGTTTTATTTTGTTTATCTGCAGGAGAATCAAAGCAGGGCAAGGTACAGCTTTGATGCGGGGTCAGACGTGGGTTTTGTTAAGCGCAGGGCTGGTTTTGATTCATTAGCCGGATGCAGAGGGAGGAGACCTTGCCTGGACGAACACCAGCAGGAATAATTGTTTTGCTGGGAGAAGAAGAAAATCTAGCACTGGAGTAAGGGTGAGTTTCTGCTGACTTTGCTGGACTGCAGTGTTTGAGCAGCAAGGAAGGATGGCTCTATTTCTGGATTGTCCAGTGGCAGAAACTAAAATGGACTTCAGAAGGGCAGCTGTCTGCCTTTAGCTGGTCCCTTCTAAAGAACTCATTGTGGAGCGCCTCCTCTTATTCCTCTTCACAGTCTTGCTTAAAGGTTTTTTTCTGCAGGGACATAATTCCCCTGATGAAGAAGGTGGTCTTGCTCCCTGTTATACATTTCCTCCGAACTAAGAGCTCTTGGATGAGTTTCAGTGTGGCACCCTGCTTGTGTACAAAACAGCCGGGGTTCTAAAGCTGCCAGCAAATATTCCTGGCTCCTACAGGCAGAGATTTTGGAGAGATCAAGCAAGTTGTGTTATACTACACTAGCAAAATATTGGTGCTGAGTACTTGTCTTTAAAAAATGCTAACAAAGGGCATATCACAGCCAAAACTTCCACAGGTTTTGGCTGCTCCTGGCTGTTTGATCAAAGCGCTTTGAGGAGATCAAAGATCACTCTACCCTCTTAAGATTTCATTGGAGTTTGTCTCTTGTGCTGGAATTGCCATTTAAGGGGACACTTATTTCCCAGTGTGATTTAGACCTGTGACCGTGCAGGGGTAAAGCTGACACCGCCAGCTCGTTTTATGAAGGTCACCAAGCAGGAGTGGCCATCATTGATTACCAGCTTGCTGAAACAGAAGTGGAAAGCTCTGCTTTTCTGCCAGTTTCCTGAGAGTTTCCCTGCCCTCTCCTTCCTTGGAATTTGTGCAATTTGCTGTTACATTGGAGCAGTGGACAAAGTACAAGTATAGTGTGTGACAGACTGCTCCTCCTAGGACTTCCATCTTGCATAAATCACTACTCTTATGCCTCTCTATAAAATTTAAATGACATCTGGAAGGAAGGGATGTGCCAGACCCATCCATCTGAAATATTCAGGTTGTTTTACATTACATCGGCATTGCTCAAGTCAAAATCTCAGCTTTTGGGATGGGACTTGTGACCAGCTAAAAATTAGAACACAGCATCCACAGGAGACATTTTGGAGAGAAAATGTGATATTATTTCTTACACTAAGCGTGTGTGAGCTTTTGATTTTCTTCTAGTGTCACACTGGCTGCTGTGACTCTTCATTGAGAGCAGTAATTGCTTGCAGTCCTTGGGTTTCGGGTCAGCAAAACTGGCAGGCTTGGGTCTGCTTTACATTCTGGTCCATGAAGAAATTGTGCATTGTTTAAAGTGATTTTTCCTTTGAACTGTTAGGTCTTGGAAACAAATGTTTTTGTGAGCCAAGGTGGTTCACTGGAATACTTCATCCTGTTTTTCATCAGAGGTTTTTCAAAGCAGCAATAAAATGTCATCTCCTTTCAGAGTCTCTTTATGGTCTGTGAAAGTTTAAAAACTTAAATACTGAAAGATAAATTGGCTCTGTAATCTGAAAATTGTGAAGCGATTTAAATAATGAGGTGGCACCTTGATGGCAGAATTTGGATTTTCCTTGTGTCATGTGTGACTTCCCACAGCTGGTGAAGTTTTGGAAAGTTACAGCAATTAGCAGAGCCAAGCCCCAGAACAAGTAGGGAAAGGCAAACGATGGAGAATGGGCTGAACATGAACAACGTAATGGATGGCGTCTGTAAGAGATGGAAAAACATCAGGGAGAAGAAGGGAGAAATGACAGAAAAAAGAACATTATAAGAAGATGTGGAGAATGCTTCCCCCTCCCCCAGAGTGAAAGCATTTTGAAATGACTCCTGACGTTTAGGTTTTCTGAAGGTACTTTGTGTTTTCCCAAAGCAGCCCCTTGCCGGCCGTGGGGATTTCAGTTCGCTGCCCCGAGTGTGTGTAGCAGGGCTGCTCGGGGGCACGGCAAGAGGCTGGATTAACATTCCCAGGGGGCTCAGGGGTTCGGACAGTCTGTGTGATTGATCTTTTCTTATCCCCTGCGATGTGGTGGGAGCCATGTGCTGATGATTCCGAGCAGGCGATGTCGCTGGAGGAGATTATTGGAAGCACAAGTCCCTTTTCTTTGCCCTGGTCTAGCAAGGAGCCTGAGGGCCTGTCTGCTGTCCTTCTGCCCCAGGTTCTCCTCCTTTTTGCTCTTGGAGATGTGTTCACTTGAGCATGGCAACAGGAGTAAAACCCCATCCTTTTCCTGGCATCCTGGATGACGCTTTCCTTACACTTGCAGACCCCAGGTGGAAAGGCAGCTGTGATAATGTCTGGGTAAGCCTGCTACAAAAGTTAAAGCAGGGTAGCTAATCCTCTACCCTGAGAGGAGGGCTCTGTTGTGCCATAAACCTCTGTTTTTCCACTGCAAATGGTGGGGTGGGAAGGGTGGGGTGGACACGATGGGACTTGTGCACGTAGCTCGTGGGCACTTCAGTCTCGGTGTACTGTGTCTGCAGACGTGGGAGTGGTGCCCAGGTTAATCATCCCGGGAAGGGTAGGGGGAAAAATCCGTGTGTTGGCTTGGTTTCAAGTCAAGTGTGCTCCGAGCTAGGCTCCAAAACTCTGCCTCTCTCTGTTCCTCATCGTGGGGCGGGAAAGTTCTGCAGATTAATAAGGGGTTAAGCAATTTCTTCTGTCTTTGCACATCCTCATTTCCAAGAACAGTGTGTCTTAGTTGTCTCAGTATCTCAGCCCAGTGGGAGCTAGTGTGGGCTGGGGAATTTGGGATTTCCCTGGAGCAGTCTGCTTGTGCAGGGAGAGCCCTGGCTGTCTCGAGGCTTTCATCAAGCATTTTTCATTGGCCTCTTGAAGGTGAGGGAAAGCTGGAGGATTTTTAGCGTGCTGTGTTAAAAAGAGTTCCAGGCTTGCTTTCCTCTTTGCTTTTAGGAGTCTCCCCTGGATCTGAAGCTGTCTGGTGCGTGTTTCGAGGAGAGGATGCTGGATGGCTGCAATTCCCACTGGGTTTAGCTGCTATTTTAGCACGTTTGTCCTGGAAGGCGATAATGCAGCTGCTTCCCACTCGTCTGTCACTGCACATCCCCTGTTCAACATTTCCTTGTGCAAGGACAGTTGTGTATTCCTAGAAATAGGAGGCAGTCAGAAATTACCTGAAAGCTCAGCCAGTTCCAGCCCTCTGCCATGGGCAGGGACACCTTCCACTATCCCAGGCTGCTCCAAGCCTCATCCAGCCTGGCTTTGAGGACTTCCAGGGGTGGAGCAGGCACAGCTTGGCTGTATTTCAGGTCCCAGAACCTGAAAGTTGGACTCCTAGCAGGACTTAAACAGCTGTCAGGTGGATTTAAAGTGCAATATTTACTGCACTATAAAAAAGAGCACTGAAATTCTTCATGTTCCCAAGCTTCTGAAAAATGGGCTGTCTCACCAGGACTGCACATTATGGCAGTTCCTTTCCAGAGCCTGAAAAGACATTCCTCATGGCCCTGAGTGGGAAACATCAGGCACAAGGTGAAGGCTGTGATTTGGGGTGGGCTCTCATCTGGGCTGGTGCAGTCCGGGAGCTGCGGCTGATCCAGGCAGGCAGGAAAGGAGGGAGTCTGGCTGCCTGCTTCACTCTGGTGACCCACATTACTTTCCCTTTTTTTCTTTTTAAGATGAAAGTAACTAAAGATGCAGGGAAGAATGTGGCCTCTGGAGGTCAAATCAAATGATGGATGCGGGTGTTTGCAAAAGCCATCCATCCACGCTGTTGTGCATAGACCTCTGGGAAGTGTGCCAGTGCAGGGGAGTGGAAGAGCCATGCAGGAAAGAAAGGGAATTCAGTAGTCTTGAATCTCCCAGCCCAGTTTTTTTATTTTGCCGAAGGGGGGAAAAAAAAAGGAAAGGAGAAGAAGGGAAAATACAACAGAGTATTTTTCTAAATCCCCTAACCATTTTTATTTTCGGGTTGTGCTTCATTTACATGCTGCTGTTTTTGAAAGCATAGGGAGTAACAGGTAGAGAGACACCTGAAAATATTGGAAGCACCAAGGCCTCACTGCTGGGAATTCCCATCACCAAGCTCTTGAGGAGAGATGGGTGTACTGCAACAAGGCTCGTGATTGGAGCTGCTCTAAGTACTTGTAATTCTGGGAATGTTCCTTTCTGCTTTGCTGAGGCTTTCTTAGAAGGAAGTCCTGTGCAGCAAAGGAGATTAACTTGCTTTTCCTTTGGAGGGCTTCTTCCTTAGAACAGAGTTCATCCCTACAGTCAGAGAGGTCCCATTCATACCTGGTGTGGGATTTCTGTAGCTCTAGGAAGGTGGCAGGCTGGTGATTGCATCAGCTACATTCATGGCACAGCAGGAATGAAGGTGGGGAAAGGAGAGTGTGGAATAACCTCTCAAGTTTTACAGCTGTGTTATGGGAGAACCTCTCCATCCTGGACTTTTCATTCCTAACCCATTTAGCAGAGCTCCCTCAAGAGTGTTTCCCATGTCACTTTTCCTAAATCTCTTCCTTCTTCAGGGAAGCTGTGAATCGCTTGGGGTACAGGCAAGTGGGACTCTTCTGCTCTGAGACCTTCTCAAAGTAGAAGCAGATGCAGATGAAGAAAAACTAAAAACCTTAGGACCCTGCAGGAACCTGGAGTTAAAAGCATTGTGAGCTGTTTCTTAAGCCGTGTACAAAGTACATGAACAAAATCTTGGAAAATGGGATTTCCTTCCTTGAGGAGAAAAAAGAATATTTAAAAGTACCTGAGCTGCATAGTGGTTAATCTGTTTAACATCTTTTTGGAGAAGGAAGAGAAGGATAGTGCATGGAAGAGTTCTGCCATATCACAGTGTCATTATTAAATTTGTAACGAGGCAGCAATTATTTCTAACCAAGCGTGAAGCAGCCTGACAGGAATTGGCTCACACCATGTCAGCGAGCAATATCTTCAGCCTGGCAAATATCCATGGCATGGAGAGGGATGTGAGGAGAGCTCTGTGTTACTCCTCCCGCTGAATCTTTGAGGACAGTGATGCCTGAGGCTTCATGTACCCCAGAGATGTGCTTTGAAAAACACATTACAAGCACTCCTTCAAGATTATTAAAGAAGAATTGAAATGGTTAGCAAAAGCGCATTCTCAGGTGTTATTTACTGTAACATCCAGCCCGTTCTTGCTGCCTGAGGATGGAGGGAAGATGCATTTTCTTCCTCAGCCTGAACTTAAGGGATGCATATGTTTTGCCTCTGCTAAATATTTCTTGGAGCAGCTTCGGTAGATTAAGACATCACTACAGTGAAGGAGCCAAGTGCTTTGATATGAAACTGTCCCTTTTTTAAAGGATGGGCACTGGAGAGATTTAGGAGCACCCCAGTCTGTTTTCAAGAGTCTAAGTAAGTGCCTGTGCATGTGCTCCCTCTTACCCTTGCTGCTACAGCCCCCATTACAGGCTTGCCATGTAAACTGTTCTGAGCTTTTACCACAGATTTATTCTGAGCCAGATCTTAAGTACTGAGAAGTGGGTGAGAGACAAAAATTCATGTGCAGGAGTTGTAGAGGTTATGGTAATCTTTGTCCCTGAGCTTGCTTCTCCTGTGGACTGTCAAATTTTATACAATCAGTTTTTCTTTGGAAGAGGAACTGTGGTAAAGGGGGCAGATTGGAGAGATGTTCTAAGTATGGATCATAGTTATTTTCAGAGCAACTCCTGACATCTCCCAAGCATTGTATTGGGAATCAGGTCACAGAATCATGGTGTTATGCATCGAAAAAATAAATATACTTTTGATAGGATTACAGGGCTTTAATTTTAAATAAATATTTTTTTTGCCATGACCTTTCACGCAGTGCTTCTGAATAATGAAAGCAAAATGAACTGTTCCAGCATGAGCTCAGAGACGTGTGCAGTTTGTTTCCTGTCAAATGCTGCCATGTACCAGTGGATAATGTAATTTATTTCTGACTGATGGCCACTCATGCTAATTAACAGACTGGTACTTCTCCTGCCGAGGCCGACCCATGCCCTGTTTCTCTGTTTATCTTTTCTCTGCCTCATGGGAGGGAGTTTAAATGTGTCACACAACTCTTTCTTACACCTTCCTCCCTGAAAACCAATGGTTTATGATTCATCTGACCACCCTTTGCAGCCCTGGAGGTACTTCTTTCTCCACTGCACTTTATGGCCACAGCTGCTCTGCTGTTGGTGTTATTCCCCAGGTTTTGCCTCTCCTCCCTCAGTCTGCTCACTGCTCTTGAACAGGATAAGCTTTCGTACCCATGGCATTCCTTCTTCCGTAGAGCAGGAGGTAATTAGCTGTAATTCTTCTCAGTTGTTTGGTGTGATTTTGTTGTCCCTGTAAAAAAAAAAATCATCATTTTTAAAGCACGTGTGACCCAGTGAATGGCAAGGACTGTGCTGCTCAACTCAGCTGCTTCTTCTTTCCTTGTCCCCATGCTGTCACTCTGAGTCCCGATGAACTTGATCACGCTTTTCCCAACACTGAAGCGCACAAATACATGTATCATCTTTGCCCTTTTCAGGACATTTTAAGCCTGATTTTGTTTTTGAACCTGTAGTTTCTGTGTGCCAGAGTCAATTAATTGACTCATTTGTAGCAGGAGGCAGCAAGGAGCCTGTGTCTTTGACTCAAGCACTGGGCTGTCCCCCACCTTTCGCTGCCATTATTTCCATTTGGTTTGGTCATAAGATTGTCACCTTGTTCAATCTCAACAGCTCCCAATGAGCCAGAGGCTCTGGAACCAATGCTGGGCGACATGAGGACAGTCTGCACATTTCCTTTTTCTGCAGGCTTTTCTTCATCATTTTTGCTCAGTAATGAAGCCTTTGTTCTCCAAGATTAATGACTGTGCAGGGGTCCTCTTTCCCTTTGGAAGGGAAGACAGAACCAGTTTATTAATCTGCTGCACTGGGAGCTGAGATGCAATATAAGGACATAAAGGGTTGTATTTTCTGGGGGCTGTATGGGAGATTACAGTGTGCTTGGACCCACTGTGACAATAGTAGGATTTGAGGCGTGTAATTCCTTGCTTTGAAAGGACACTTCCTAAATATCCAGCCTGGAAGTGGAGATAGCTGTACATTTGCTGACATGGCTCGCAGTATTGCTCCAGAGTGGATTGTTGCCTTCAAGAAGTAGAATTAGAGTTATGTTTCACCTGGTGCAGAGCTTCCAAGGGCCCGTGACTGATGCTGAAGGAAACTTCCTGTCTGTGCTGAATCAGCTGCAAGGATTTTCATGGCCTGGTGGAGTTTTTTTGTTGCTGTTAGAAATGGGATAAAAGGCTTAGTCTGTCTTGTTCTCTCTGCCCCATCTTAGATGCAGTTAACGTGGAAGCACTTGGCCCTCCATGACCTACACTTTTAATTGAAATCCCACGTCCTGCTGGCAGTCTCACTTCACCATTTGACACATCTGTGTTGGGAACACTTGCTGTTGACTGCTGGCGCCCTGGTGGCTCTGCCAGGTTCAATTTTTGAACAAGCTGCATCATTTGAAGGGGGCAGAACATCACCTCCTTGGTTCTAGGCCATAGGTGCACCTGCATCCAGAGCATCACACGGCAGAGATGGGTGCTCCTGCTGCTCCAGAAATAGCCACTACCTTGTAATAAGTGCTACCATTAAAGCTGTGATCAAGTTTAGATGAAATTAATCCCTTACCTCCCTTCTTTTCCCCAGCTGTTCAGTCAAGCACTCCAGGTCTGACATCCATTGACAGTTTGATATCCATTCAGAATGGATGGATGGAGGGGGAGGATGTTTGGAATTTGCTAGTTGGCAGGTTAGGAACTATTTGGGTAAAGGGGAGAAAAGCCAGCGGGAGGACCCCAAATGTTGTTCCTGGATGCTAAGAAGAATTGCTGGTGCGTGCAATTCATCAAACTCAGCACACAACTGGGCAAGGAAAAACCCTGCAGCATGAGAAAACAGTCATTGTTTTTGCTATCAGTCATTCACCATTTCCATTTTACAGAGGGATTTAATGTGATAATAAAGTTTGCAAACAGGCTGCAAGTTGCTTTGGGTGAATCTAACAGTGACAAATCGAAAGGCATTGACCTTCCTGCAGGAACACTGCTGCTCCCAAAATATTGACCTGTTGATCTGAACAAAGATGTCTGTGTGCTGATTTAAGTCCTGGTTAGAACCAATGATTTGAAACCATAGCTTTCTCCTTCTGCCATGTTTTCTCAGTGCATTTGGTTCGTTTGGGCCCTTTCCTGGCGACTGCTTCTCTGTCTGTCTGAAAGATAGGGTAGAGATTACAACAGCACCTAAGCATTTGAAGAATATCTTGGAACATCGTATCCCTGAAATATCTTAGGACTCCTGGGAAATGTTATTTTTAGACTCGATTTTTACAAGGCTGGTACAACCGGTGAAAGACTTTAACAGTTGGAAATGTAGCAGACTGCTGAACTGTGAAAACAGCACCTTGTTTTACTTTATGTAACTGCTTAATTCCCTGACTGGAGGAAGGGGAGAACTAGTTCCCAATTCTTGAGACAGTGTGTTCGTGTTGCTGTGTTGTTAATCAAGCCCTGCGCTTCACCTTAACCGCTCAGGACTCTCCCAGGACCGTAGGCCTAAAGCTGTTTGCACCGAGAGGAGCTGGATTTCCATTTGATTTCCGAGCCGAGTCGTTCCCGTGTTGTTCTCTGATTGTGGGCATGCTGGAATGAGCCCATTAAAACCCCCTTGTCAAGGAGTTTCTGTTATATGAAGGCAAATAGCAGATCTGAAAACAGACTCAGCAGAGCAACAGCTCCCCACTGCCAAAGATAAAGCATCAAATCCAAACCCGAATGGACACTGGGAATCCTTTCTGTGTCTCTGAATTACTTTCATCTCCTCATTGCTCCATTAAATTAATGGATATCCCCACACACCGTGCGGGGCTCTCTCCGCTTCCCCCTCGTTTGGGCTTCTCCTGCCAATTGCCTGGCATTGTCACGAAATTGGAGTGGAAATGGCAAATGAAAGCTGGGGCTGCGGCGCTGCCAAGGCTCCTCACTTGGCAGCCGGTGGGCGATGCTGGTAATTGTTACCAAAAGTGTAATTGCTCCGGGCTCTGCAACAAAGCAGCCTGGAATTCCTCCTCTGAGACACCCGATCCCTGCCTTTTCTCAGCTGTCTCTGGCACAGAAACGACGTGGGAGGTAAATCCGACCCGGCACTCGGACTTGGAGCTCCCTTGGGGCATCTCCCCGTGGTGTGGCCTCCCCGCTCCCCAGTGCGGAGTCTGGCAGCCCTTTGGAGAGTTAATCACAGAATCCCAGAATAGCCGGCGTTGGAAGGGAGCTCTGGAGATCTCCCAAGCCAAGCCCCCAGCCAAGGCATGGTCACCCAGAGCAGGTGGCACAGGAATGCATCCAGGTGGGTTTGGAATGTCTTCAGAGAGGGACACTCCATGACCTCCCTGGGCAGCTGTTCCAGTGCTCTGCCACCCTCATGGAAAGAAGATCTTCCTCAAGTTGAGGTGGAACTTCTTGTGTTTTAGTTTATGGCTGTTGCTCCTTGTCCTGTCACTGGGCACACCAAAAAGTCTGGCACAATCCTGTTGACACACCTTGGAGATATTTTTATGGATTGATGAGATTCCCTCTCAGTCTTCTCCAGACTAACCAGTGTGGAGACTCTGCTCCTTCAGTCCCTCCTCATGCGAGAGGTGCTCCAGACCCTTCACCATCATCAGGTAATTGGAGGGGTACATGATGAGCAACAACCCCCTCACTTTTGTGTGACACTACAACTCTGCAGCTCGACCCCTGGGCTGACATGAAAGCTGCAATTGCTCTGCTGGCTTCACCCTGCTTAGCAATTGCAGCAATGCCACCACCCCAGTGAGCAGCTTTACAGGTCCTGCATGCTGCAGGGATACCCCAGCATCCAGTGACATTTTAGGGATGGACTGGATATTTTCAGGAAGCCGTAAGAGCTGGAAAGGGGACACAAACCAGCTGTTGTATGCTTCGTATTTCCCCAGTCACTGCACCAGAATAGCACACAGACTGTTATCTGGTGTGATGATACCCCATTCTAAGTGGCACCTGATTAAATTACTGAGGCTTTTCACATATTAATAGCAGACTCTGATTATTTTTGAATTGTTGGGTATTGCTTTTTATTTTTTGCTGAGGTAGAGAAGGGACAGGTGCAGCTGTCTGAAGTTAGGATAGCCAGTTGAGAAAGCTGTGGTCCAAGAGATTTAGGTCTTTGTTTGTTCTGGTTAATGTGACAGGGTGACAGCAGCAAACCAGGAGCACTCACAGCTGCTCTGGGCTCCCTCCGTGCTGCCTCTGCTCTTTGTCTCTTTAACTTTTTCTTTGCTTTTGCTGCTGGTTGTGTTCTTACCTCCTTCTTTTATCTTTTTCTCCCCTGCTTTTCTCTAAATCCTCATCACTATTCTCCAAACCAATCACGTGCTCGCACTGTGTTTGTGTCTCCACTTTTATTTCATTTCATCTTGGTCTGCGTGTCTGCAGGCTCAAAGGGTTTGTGAGCATTTCTTGCTCTTCTGCTCTGTAAGCTGGCCCAAGTAATGTGGATGTATCTCTTCTTGCAGCATGGTGTTTTAAAATTCAGTTGAATTAGCTATCATTTCTTCTTTTAATGTAGGGAATCCGGGGAATAAATAAATTATAATGGCACTAGTTGGCGCTTTAAGGAGTGCTTTCTGTCTTCAAAGTTCTCTCTGCATGGTATTTCATTATTTATACTGTTAATTATATTAGTACTTGTAAGGAAAAAGCCCCTTAAATTGTCATTGATAAAAATACACTCTCAACAGGGTTGGAACCCAGCATTTAGATTGCAGCAGATAATTTGTCCACCGAGGGCTGTGGGGAAGACGTCAGGCGGATTCGCAGCAGTTCTTTAAGTGTCCACTGAGAAGTCTTGCTTTATGTTTAAAGCAGTATTGCCTGGGAGCTTTGAAGTGTCCTTGTAGGTGCTGGGTGAGCACTTAGAAAGCCTCACAGCAGGACAGATAGGTGGGATCCTGACTTTCCAAACCGAACTTGACGTCTGTTGCCAGGAATCTTAAGCTTAATGTTGAATTGTCCAAAGGCTTGGACACTGAGACCCAAGGAATGCTTGGAAGACTCTCATATCTCAGGAAATCAGGTGGTAGTTTCCTGACTATTAACTGGATAATGCATTTTTAAAACTCTGCAGAGAAGTGTCGGTTTTGATCAGGTACCTGGCAAAAGGAATTTAGAAGCAGCTGATTTGAGCCCACACTTAGGAGCCAGCCTGCTTGGGCTGTGATAGACATGAGGGGAGGAAGAAGACCAAAGAGGGGTTTTCTTACCACAAACCAGAGCATTTAAGTCTCAAATGTGAGTCAGGGTGGCTCTGTCCTGACCTTTTGCCACACAAGTCCTTTGGTTATTATTCCACCAGGGAAATTATTTTCTTGTTCTATTGTTTTGGTTTTTTTTAAAATTTTAATAAGCACGAGAGGCCAGAGGTGAAGGTTTAGGAGAACCAAGAGATGAGGCACTAAGTGTGCCGCATCTCTTCCCACTCCTGGTTACCCCGTGGCTGGCTTCCCTGCAGGGAGCTGCCAGGTTTCACCCACAGAGCGAGCGCTGCTGAAGCCAGTGGGACGAGTTAACTCCGGTGTCTGTGTGTGTGTCAGCTAGAGCTTGGCATGCACATCACTTCACCTTCCTTTTTTTCTCTTAACTGCACCATCAGTCTGCTGGCAGAGATGATGTCAGGGTTTCTGTTCTGCAGCCGCAGCCCTGTGTGAGCGGGAGGAGAACCAGCTGTGTTCCTGAGCAGGAATTGCCATCCCTTTTGGCCTGCCTTGTTGGTGCCTTACCCCGAGGGGCTGTGCACCTTCTGAGGTCAGCATTGCCAACATCATTCCATTAAGAGAAAATCTCCCTAAATGTCTGATGCTGATGGAGTGCTTGCAACCTGTGCATGACCTTTACCATGAGAGAGGAGCACAGTCTGATGTGGTGATGGAGAAATGCTTTTGGAAAGCAGGGGAGAGACACAAGGACTTTTTTGCAATGTTTTTGGCTGTCCCACTATTTGCAGATTGACGCTCCTGATCCAGCACCTGACAGAAGTGCCTGAGCAAATGGCCGGGTTTTTCAGGATATTTTTTTCTCTCATTAAGCAGCCTAATGGGCCTTTAAGGCACATTTCAGTATTTTATCATTATGCTTAACAGTTTTAGTAGTTAGCTGTAAGTGTGCTCGTAGCAGTCAACTCTTAATCATCCTTCCAGAGCTTAATTTGCTGAGTCGTTGTGCTTTGCCCTGTGAGTAAATTGAAGCAAATCACTACTTGGTGTAAATGAGCAGCAAGGTCTGGTCTCCTTGAAAATCCATTAAAAATGAGGCTCTCTGCCTGGGATAGGGGCTGACCATCCTACACAGGAGAACACCCCATGTGGTGTGAGTTCAGCCCGGTGTTTGTCTGCACAACAGGGATGGGGATTGTTTAGGGGAAAAGAGTGTTTCAGATGAGAAACTGATCCTCCTCTTCCCATTTTCTTGTGGAGGCAGCGTGGGATCATGACCTTAGCGTGGAGGGAATGGAAGGGGGTCAAGCATGGGTGGTGCAAGCCCTTGGGAATTAGCTGTGGGTGTTCCAGTTGGGTGCACTGATTGAGCGGTGGCGACAGCTGTTTCCAGATGTGTCAGACTGTCTGCTGGGCCGGAGTCTCCTTTGTGGTGTTTTGGAATAAACGTGCCCAGGTAGACCCTGTTCTCACCTGGCCACGTGTCCAGGAGTGGGTTTGCCTCAAGGCTGCCTGTGCTGCCTCAGTGTGACCTGGGATCAACCTGCAGTGTGGACAGTCTGAGCTTGATCACAGGGAAGTTTTCCAGAGATGTTGTAATCACCTGGAGTTCTTGGAGGTTGGATTATCTTGCTGCTGGAACTGATTATTGGCCGTGCGTGGCCTTGTCTTTCAGCTGTGTGTTGCAAGTTGTTGAGTGAAAAGTGCCAACTTGGGTCTGATAAACGTGTGGGAGGGAGGGGGGCTCTTCCAGTCTGTCTCTGTGGAGTTGTTTGAGACATGTTGTTAAAACAGGACATGCCTTGTGCTGCATGGGTCTCATTTCCAACTTTATTTGCAGAATAACACATCCTGGAAGCCGGATTCTTGCCAAGACTGCCGCTGCCAGAGCAGCGTTGTCACCTGCGAGCCCACAGTCTGCAAACCCCCTGGGTGTGACTTCGAGAAGGTAAGGGGTGAGTGCCTGTGGCTGCCCAGAGCCAGGCACAGGCTCTGTGTCCTTCCACTCCTCCTTGGAGTGAAAGCACGCGGTGCACGAAGCCTTTGTCCCCTTCGCTGTGCTCCAGCCGGAGGCTGGGTGTTGGAGCAGCTGGATCCCAAAGGAAGCCCCTGAACTGGGCTCGAACCTCCCAGCATGAGCCCAGCTTCCAGTCGCCCTTCGTTTGAAGGTGGAGCTGGGGCTCCCTCGAAGATGCAGATGGGCACTTTCCACTCTGCTGAGCAACAACAGAGCTGAGACTGTCTGTCTTCCAGCTTCTTCTTCCTCGTGATGGTTGCTGAGCTTTCGTTGTCTCTTGCTTGTCTTTGTCTGGGTCTTCATTAATTGGCCATGGGGTTGGTCTTGCATTAACATCTGGATTGCTGGGGTAGAGTGCACAAATGGCAGTGAAAATGAGTGTTTAAAAGAGGCTCTGTCAGTATAATTACATGGCTTTGTGAAGCAGGGTAAAATGTTTCCCAATATGACAGCACTAATGAGGAAATAATTTTGATTCTTACTGGTTTTCCCCATTGTTATCGCTGTGTATTGATTAAACCTAGACTGAACTATTAGCAATTTTTGTGCTAAAGAGGAGGGAAGTAAAGTGCTGTCATAGCATACCTAATAATGAGTGAGCTAGATAAAATGATGAAAATCAGATAAGTGAAAAGGTGGCAACTTTAAAGCTCATGAAGGGAAATAGGTTTATAGTGTGAAATGAATCTGTGTGACTCCTTGACATGGGCAGTCTACAAGACAAAATATTTAAGTGTTCCAAAAGGATCTGGTCACTTAAACATTGGAAAGGCTCACCAGGGATCTCAGAAGAAAAATACCCTTCCATGCTTCAAGGCTAAACCACCCACTGATGAGCAAGGTCAGAAATCGTCATCCTTCTCCATGGTTTATTTCTTATCTCCTCATTATGAGATTTATGCAAATGTTGCTGATCTTGTTTCAGCAACAGCTGTCCCGTGTTTCTCAGTGGCCTTTCAGTGAAGAACCTTGAGTTTGGTCTTGGACAAGTGTCTTCTGTTATTTGAAAACTAATTTGGCTGGGGAATTTCTAGTTGTACTGTTAGGGTGTAAATTAAATCCTGCTGCTGTTTTGAGGGTAAAATGTCAAATACACAAAGTGAGGTGCCACCTCTCTCAGCAAGGGGATGGGGTGTAGAAGGCAAGCTGTGTTTCACTTGAAACCTTTCCTGTCTGAACTGAGAGCACCAGGTCCAGCAAGGCCTCATGGCTTCACCTTCACGTTAAAGTCCCTATTTGATGCCACCTGCTTATTGTAATCCTGTCTCATTTCAGGGAGAAGTGCTCCAGATAGCCTCCAACCAGTGCTGCCCCCAGTGTGCCTCCCGAGTTGAAGGATTCTGCCAGCACGAAGGACAGATCCACAGCGTGAGTGCCCTGTCCGGTTCCCCAGCTGGGACAATCCTTACCTGGTTTTAGCTCCCTGTTTGGTCCAGCCAGTGGAGGATGCTGACCTGGTGCGCAGGGCAAGGATAGATCATTGCATTTATATCCTGTCGCTGTCAGATACTGGAATTTATCAGGAGTTTGGTCAGCAGGGCTTGCAGAAAGGGAACATGTTGCCGAGCAGCTGTGTGTCCTGCATGGCTTAATGGGAGCAATTTCCACACTTGTTCCTTCCCTTTGCTGCTTCTGTGGATGACTGAGACAGTGCAGTAACATCAGGAGGGGAGCAAAGCACAGTGAACTCGACATATTAGCTGTCCTCAGAGAAGGCTTTACTCTCAGCAGCCACCTCTGCTGCTGGAGATTGATTGCTGCTCTGCGACCTGGGTTCTGTACTCTGTAGTCCTGAATTATTCAAGAAGCAGGTTTTGGGATGTGGTTTCACCTAGAGGGGCTGAAGGGCCAAAACAATCAGAGTAAGTGTCTGGAGATAAGGGAAAAAATCAAGATTCACAGGTAGTGGTTAATGAATCATGTCAAACTAATGGCAAATGTAGAAAAATGGTTTAACAGCAAACTCAAGTCCTATTGAGACTTTTCTGTTTGACAGGAGGCAAGTCAGGTCCAAAACTCAAGCAATATCCTAAAATGCCTAGACATTTGCATGTGTGGACTGTATTGTCTACACCTGAGATGGATTTTGGAACCCTCTGTTTCAGCATGAGGCATGGCCAGCACAAAGCTGGTACAAGTTAAACAAAAACAGGAGGGTAGCACACCCTTCCTCTCCTCATACTTCTTTGTGCCTGTCATTTGGTGGTGCTGTGTTTCATCATAATACACTACATTTCTTCTTGTGCTATTGCTGCATTTTCCTGTACTGTTCTCTTGCTGCAGCTTTTGTCATCTGGCTCTTTTTGAGCCTGTCCTTTGGGTAAGGCATCCCCACAAAGATGTGGACACATTTGTACCTAAAATCACATTTCACATCCCAATTCCACTGCCAGCTGGTCAGAAGGCAACTTCTTAGCCAGTGCCAAGTCTCATCCTTGAGAGAGGAGGGACTTGACAAGGGACAAGAGTGTTTCCCAGGTCTCACAGTGCTTTCTGTGCCTTTGGTTGTGTTGTGTGCAGCATGGCACGCAGTGGGACAGCTCGGGATGTGTCCGGTGCTCCTGTGCCCATGGGAAGGTGACCTGCAGCCCCAGGACCTGCCCAGCCCTCACCTGTGGACCAGGGGAGCTGCAGCACACTGCCCAGGGCTCCTGCTGTCCCAAATGTGTGGGCCGTGGTGGTGAGTACTGCGTGTGCATGGGGGACTGTCTGGTTCCATTGATCTGAGCTCAGTCTCAAATCCTTTCAGTCCCAAATCCAGAAAGCTTTGCTTTTCTTGTTCATTTTTGTTGGGAAGACTGGAGTCAGGCACGTCTCTTAATTCCCTTTCTGTCCTGCCACCATAGTTACGTTTTTAATGCCTTCACCCGTGGGCCAAGAGGTGGGGACAAGCTTTCAGCAGTGAGCAGATGTGCCTAATATGCCCTCATTCTGGAGATTAAAACTGGGGAAAAAAACCTCAGGTATTTCTTGTGCGCTTGGACTGCAAGTTCCAAGAATGCTTCAGCTGTTGGATGCTTTTTCCTGTAGAATCCCAGTGGGAGAAGGGCATCCAGAGCTCTTAATTCACCAGCACCTTGGAAACTGGTGGAACAGTTACTCTCTTTTACCTTGCTTTGACAAACTGCAGAATTCTGAGGTGCACAAAAGCTGTGCTTTTAATTGTGGGCGACAGAAAGGGATTAATTATAGGGTGCTGGAGAGGAAACTTCCCCCTTGTTTTCCTGTCCCTCAGAGCCTTGCTCCTTCGATGGCCGCATGTTCCGGGACGGCGAGGGCTGGAGCCTGGGCCGCTGCTCCAGATGCGTCTGCAGGGATGGTGCAACTCAGTGCTCCACAGCTTCCTGCCAGCCTCTGCTCTGCAGCCAGGTCAGGACCCCCTAGCCTTCTAGGAATGTCCCTCAACACCTCCTTTTTTCCATGGATAGAGTGCATTTCTCATGCTGGGGTCCAAAGCTCCTGGGTGACAAGTGGGCAGTTTGGGATGGGGGTATTTGACCTGCAGCAATGGTGTGGAGCGATGGTGAAGCCCGAGTGTCTCTTCCCTAATATTTCCTTTGCCCACCATTTTATTTTTCTCATCCCTTTGCTGGCTAATTAGGCACAAATTCTGAAGAAACTGCCTTTTTTTTCCTACTAAAAAAGTGATCTAGAGTTGATCAGGAAATGTTTTTATTTCTGTTGAGCGAAGGAGTGGAAACACAAGATTTATAATGCACACATTGCATTATATTCACAAATTGCAGTGTTTGGTTTGCAGCTGGAAAGTTTGATTTGCAGGTCCTGTTAATTTTTTTGTTTTCAAGAACTCTAAAAATGCATTTTGTTTGCAAGAACTCTAAAAATCCAAATGTGGATGAAATTCCCTTTTTGACTTCAGGAGTTCAGAAATACAAGGCAGCTTGAGCTGAAAGAAAAGTTCCAGAGCATTGTGTTTGTGTTTAGAAAACAACAAAACTGGGAAGAGGACCTAGGCCAGCCCATGGTTTTAGACCAGACATTCCTGTTTCCAAGGTCTTTGCTGTGGACAAAGGATGAGTTTTTAGCATTTAGGCAGCAATCAACCCAGCCAAAACCCTACAGGATTCCACGCAGCGTTAACACAGGGTTAGTAAAAGCAGCACACTATACACAGTACTCCAAACTCTGGGCAAAACACTCAGTTTTTGGAATTCCTGTTATTATATTGAAAGTGCTGAAGGGTGTGACTGTGCTCTTTGGATCCTTTTCACTGGGCCCATTGTACTCTTTTTTTGGAGCCCTTGGTGTACTCCTTTCCAACAGCATGCCTTGAACTGGCTTCCTGGAAATCCTTGTCTCTGACCTTGACTTTATGTTTTAGGGACTGCCACTTTCCAGTTATCTGTAAATCTCTTACCACTCTCCAGTGATTAACCCAGAAGCTCCCTGACTGAGAGCTCTTCACTGAGCAAACCAAAAGCAGTGCTCATAAACTTAATTCTTTGTTGATGCTTTCCCAACTTCCTGTTACTGGACCAGATGTTTGGACAATTAACACTTTTTTTTTTGCATAGAAGAAAGCCCACCTGTTTGTGTGTGCTAATTGTGTTTTGCTTTGTCCTGAGATATTTCATTAGCATTCATTTACTAAGCACTCTGCATTAAAACAAATTTATGCCTGCTTTAGATCCCTCCTTTCCCACTCCAACTGGACTGGTGTTACCTGCTGAGCCGTTGTGCTAACATTTAATCAGCTAATCATTAGGATCTAATTTATGGAAACAGGAGTGACTGTGGTGCTGCTGTGATGTATTTGAGAGTTGTTGGCTGGCAGCATCCAAGTTAATGCAGCAGAAAGCCAGTTCTGATGGTGTTCCAGATATTTGCCACCAAGGACATTTCCCCGTGGAAGGGACGTTAGCAGGATGTGCAAGGAACCTGTTCTGATCTCAGTCAAACCTAACATTTTCTTGCTTGGGCCTTTATCTCTGTCCCTTCCTTCATTCTCCACTCCATCAAAAGCCAAGACAAAAATTCTCCCAGGATTAGACTCTCATCTTCCGTCTTTCAGATAACTTTACTCTTCCCCAGTTACTGAAGGGAAAGAATGCCAAAAATTCCTGTTGCCTGCCGCCAAAATACACAAAAAAGTTCTTTTAACTCTGCTGGGAAATCTGTCCTTGGTACCTTTTGTACAAAGCCTTCCACTCTTTCTTCGAAAGTCCAGGATCTGACTAATGAAGAAGATGAGGTGACTGTGCTTGGCATTCCTTACCCTAATTCCAGACCACTAGTCTGTCTCTGATCATCCTGGTGTGGCTGGAGGGAAGTGCCGATGAACAGTGCTGTTCCAAAACACTGGACGTACATGGACTGGGAGCAGTGGAATTAGACACATTTTGGATGGTTGGAGTTGAGGCATGCAGGAAAAGTTACATTGGTGTGAAGTGCCAGCCTTTTCCAATGTGATTTAAATCCGTCATAAAAAAAATTGAAATTAGAAAAATCCAGTTTTAAGCATAATTTAACATCTGCACAGACAGCATGGATGGATTTAACTAAAACAGTGCAGATGCCTGAGAGGTGGTGAGTGTAAATCACACCTTCAAAACCTCAAAATGTGGCCATTCCAGAAAAAAAACTCCTCTCATCCATCTCCTGCTTTATTGTGCTTCCCTGCATAGCTGTATATTTAGTTTTTCCTCTGTATATCGGTGTGCCGGAATATGAGCACTTTATGTCATGTGAATGAGTTTGTGTGCATCTCTCTGTGTGTTCAGACCTCAGCTGCCATCTAAATAAGCCTAGAAAATGAGGAGGAGAAAACATCTTCCAAGCCTTTTACTCGGCTCTTGTGCTGCTTTTTGGGCCAAACCGAAGCCTTGAGTGGCGGTGGGTTATCCCACGGATGCTAAATGCCTGGAATTCCAAGCACTGCTGCTGACCCCCACGTTAACTGTTCATGCTTTCTTTTCCTTGCCTCTGCCTTCTGTTTAGGATGAAGTCATGGTTCTGCCTCCTGGAAAGTGCTGCCCAGAATGTGTCCCGAAGCCTTGCTCGGTGTCGGGAAGAACGTTCCAGGTGACTTGTGACAAACCACACCAAAACCACTCACAGTTTTTTGGCACGTCTCTCTTTCCTTTCCCCCCAACATCTGACTTGCTGCCAACACTGACAGCTTAGAACAAACACTGCTCTTTTTTCCCTCCTGGAAAGGCAGGGGAGCTGAAAGAAGTCAGGCCTAGATAAGAATTTGCTGGCCAGCAGAAAGGAAGCTTGCAGGTTGAAGCAGATGAGGCACTTTCTTTTCACACTTGTTTGCAAGGAGGAAAGCAGAAAGCACCGGTGGTCAGAGTATTTATAGCTTTCATTGTTCATCTGGAATTAGATGAATGCATTATTTAATGAAAGATTTTCTGTCAGTGATTGGTTTTTGGCTAATAATAGCAGTTCAGGCCTCCCCAATGCCACGAGCTTGCAATTAATGAGAAATACACACCCACAGTGTCATCTAGACCTCATCCCTCTTCTTCCCACTCATGTAGAGACCAGCATTTTTAAAGAAAAGTTTATTATCTGATACAGACACACAGAAGGAGCCATCATATTCCATAAGCAGCTCAGGTTTCTGGAAGGAATTTGGTTATTTTCCAAGAGTGTTAAACAACCCATATCCACCTTCCTTTTCAACAGCACGGGGAACAGTGGAAAAAAAACGCCTGCTCTGCGTGTGTGTGCCAGAGAGGGGAAGTCAGGTGTCTCAGGGAGGAGACCTGTGCCTCTGTCACCTGTGAGAAGGTACTGAAAAACCCCCACCTCTGATACCCCAGCTGCACCTCCTGCTGTGCCAAGGGCTTCAGGCAGCCCTGCTCACTGCTGGGTGTTGTTTTTAGGGGGAGGACAAGGTGCAGCGCCCCGGGAAGTGCTGTGAGGAGTGTGTGTCTTCCAAAGGGAGCTGCCTGCACGGTGGCACCGTCAGGTACCACGGAGAGATGTGGAACAGCACCCGCTGTGACTTCTGCGTGTGCCAGGAGGGGCAGGTCACCTGCCAGGGAGCTGAGTGTGCCAAAGTGGAGTGTGCCAAGGTGAGAAAGGCTTTCTTCTACTGAGATGGACCTGTCAAGTCTTGGGACTTTTTTCCCCACCCTTTTTTTTTTTTCTTGACTTGAGACACTCCAAGAACCGGCTCTTGTTTTGTGTGATCCCCTCAAAAACATTTCCCAGGGAAGGAGAGCAAACTTGGAATATCCTCTCCAAGTTTGCACAGTGGGCTTCCATTGTGAGGCAAACCAGTGTGAATCAGTGACTAATTTAACTTGGATTCCCTCCCATGCCGTGTCTGCCTGCTGTAGTGGAGGGTCAGACACACAGAGGGTTCAGTGGTGATCACTGGATTTACCAGGAACTGAACATGGGGAAAATGTAGAGGTCAGAGATAGTTAAAAGCTTAAGAAATGTTCCTGTTACGCTCATTCTTTGTGCTGCAGTGGCCTTCAGTAAGGTAGCTGGATATGGAGTCGGTGTTCTACTTTTCTTCATTTTTTCCATGTCACTCTTAGCATGGAAGTGAAGCTGGCAAGGTATTTTATTCCCAGTGCTGTTTACTCCAAAACTAATACCCTCCCTGCCAGGTTATGTTATATTTGCTCTGCAGTGGATGTGCAAAATGCATTAGATAGGGTTGAATGCTTCACCCACAGATGTACAAATGTGCTTTGAATTGGGTTTTTTTTTCTGCAGTGGGATAAGACTTCTGTGTTGTTTGTCACTGCAAAGGCTGAGAGGATTGGGGTTGCTCCATGTCAATGAGGAAGAGGGAAGGAATTGTAGTCTTCTGAATTTTCTGTCTCAGTGGTGATGCTTTTCTGGTGATTCTGCCTGTGTGTGCTAAATCTTGAGCAGCAGCGCCCTTGTGGTGTGTCTGAAGTCCAGCCAAAGCCTGGTCATAATGGTTTCACTGGATTAGGTTGTTTTAATGAGTGTTCAAAGGAGTGAAAATCCACACATGGACTCCCAAATGGTGCCAAAAAGGGTGTATCAAGATATAAAAGTGCTTGTTCACCTGTGACTGTGCCTTTGGAACAGCCAGAATGCACTGAGCATGGAACCCAAAGTCACCCCTGCCGTGGTGCTGCTGCTGATTGCCTGACCTGAAACTTCACAGAGAGATTTTGCTGGATGAGAAGTCGTGGTTGTCATAAAATCTTGTGCTCTCACAGCTGTTTGAGCGCACTGCCTGCGTGCTGCTGGCTGTAAATTGGATCATTTACACTGATGATGATGGCGTGCTGTCATGGCTCAGTGGGGAGGATTAGTTAATATTCATGCTCACATCTTGGGCACTGACAAAAAAAATATCCATTATTCAGAAAAGCCAGGGGTGTTTTCCAGAACAATAGCTGGAGATGTTAACGTGTAGGGTTCAAAACTCCTTGAGTCATGTTTGGTCGTAGTTTGCCTCAACAGAGCAAGGTGTGCATTAATTAATTATAAGAAAATGGTTCACTCAAAAAGCACATGCCATGTTTTCTTTTTCCTTTGTATTTTCCTTCTGAAGTTGCAGGTCTGTTTATTCAGGCACCTGCCTCAATAAATCAGAGCTGACGTGGAGCCAGGAGCACTTGGATGTCTCTCTTCCTAAGGCACCATTAATTTTCTGGTCACATCATCCCACTCAGAGTGTAATAATGAGGCCACAGATAGGAGCTGCGAGAGGTTCAGCTCCAAACCCTTTCAAATAAACTTGTCCAGCAAAGTGTGCCTGGTGATTGTGACCTAATCCTCAAAAAGCCATTTTCAGCAGGATGTGAGCTGGGAATACAACCTGGAATACAATCAATCTCTCTGCAGCAAAGCCACAAGTTATCTCCCACAGCCTCTCCCTTTTCTGAGCCTTGGCAGAGCAGCGTAGCTGCATTTTTTTGAGCTGGGCAAGCCGTGTTCCATGGATAGTTGCTCCCAGTTTTCCTATAGCCTGTGTTTGTGCCTGTGGGTGGGGATGGGAGAGTTTACAGTACACGGCAGTGACATGAGATCCAAACCCTGCCAAAGGCATTTTGGAGTAATTGGAGAGCAGAAATGTATGGAAGCAGCAGAGAGAGATTCAGGCCGTGTGTGGTCCTCGGTGACTGAGAACCAGATGGTTCCTGCTCTGTTCCCCTGCTCAGGAATGCACCTGGGATGCCAGAGCGTGGCCTGGCTTAGGTGTTCACCCCTGGGGAACCAAACAGTGACCTTGTCTGTGTCTTTAATAGTTCCCATACAAAAATAGATTGTGCCAGTGTGGCACAGGGAAAATTATCTTGGAACAGACATGCGGTTGGCATAAATCGGAAAAAACTATTTGGTAATCTTGGAAGCTGAAGCTGTGTCCTGGTTCCCTAGGACAAGGTGTCTCTCTTTTCTAAAAATTCAACTTCCACTTGGCCACAAAGAGTTGTGGTGAATTGGGGCACTTTATTTCTTTCTCCTGCTGCTAAATTCTTATCTTCAAACTGAAGTTATTTAAGTGGAATCTGCGGAGTTGTACAGTTGTGGCAAAGAACAGGCTTTTTCCATCTGGGATAAATAGAGCATGTGCTTTGAAATTCTCCTGGGGAAACAAAAGTAGAACATTCAAAACGAAGGTAAGCTTCCATGCATTGAAATCTCGAGGTTGGTCTGGTGCAATCCTAGTGATCGACAGTAAAAAGGGGGAGTATTTCTCAGCGGGATTTAGGGATGAAGTAATGGCCTTATCGCTGGATTCCGAGGCCTTTGCTGAGGTTTGTTCTGCAACTGCAATATTCACTGAGCACATTTTTCAAACTGTACCTACAGAGATGAAGTGGGATAGAGAGAAGATAAGGTGAAATTAGATATTGGAGATTGCATTCCAGGGCAAGAGCTGTTCTGCCTCAGCATTCCACAGTGGTTTTGGCGATGTTGAATCCATTTGCATTGCTGCAACCTCTCTCTTCTTCACAGGGTGAAGAATTAATTCACTTAGAGGGGAAATGCTGTCCTGAATGTATCTCCAGCCATAGTTACTGTGTTTACAAAGAACATACCAAAGCTGTGAGTATCCTTGTACTTTGGAGCAGGGAAGAGTGAGTTCTGCTTACCAAGGTTTGGAGGGGGTTGGCTCTCCTCTCTGGTTCTGAGAAGGATATTATTTGCAGGTGTAGCAGAAAAATAGTCCATTAATATTGTCTGCAGATTGCTTTTGCGATTTGCAGAAACACTTATGTGCATCTGCTGCAGAATTTCCTTGGTCTCCTTTGTGCAGCTCAATCAATCAATCATTCTCCTTTAATATTTCATATCCCTTCTCCTGGGTTTCCTGCACATTTCACAAAGATAGTTTATTTTAATTCTATAAAGTAGAAGCTGGGGCACTGTGGAGCTTTCTGCCAATGTATCCCACTGATTTAAATCTTTACTGCAACAGGAGCCCATTATTAATATTTTCAAGGAACTTCCCTCTGAAGTTAAAGAGAAAGGAAACATTGATTGTCTTGGTGTAACTATACCAGTAGTGGACTTTTCATGGCTCTCACAGATGAGGACTGGAGTTGATAGCTGCTCTTGCCAACTGATGTGGCAAACGGGAAGTTTAATTAATTGCTTGGGTTTTTGTTTTTAGATGCTGAGCCTTTCTTTGCTCAGATCCCTTTCTCTACCCCAGGTGAAGTAAAACACGAAGGTGTGAGGTTTTTCCAGCTGGTGCTTTGTCCTTTCTGAGAGAGGAACTGGCAGAAAAGCTTTGTGATCATTTCAAATGCCTGCTGTCTCTTTTGTGTCGACCCCTTCCCCCCCGTGCTGTTTCACCCGGACACCTCCACGCGTGGCAAATCCACTCGGTGCCAAGGCTCTCCTTGGCTTCCTTGGCTCCTGAAGCCGCGTTTCTCCTGCAGAACGGGGAGAGCTGGGCAGAAGGGCCGTGCCGGGAATGCGAGTGCCGGGATGCGGAGGTGACCTGCTTCCAGCGCTCCTGCCCGCCCTGCCCGCGGGGCAGCGTGCCTGCCGAGGGGAAGGGAGACTGCTGTCCGCGCTGCCAGCCAGGTACACAGCCGGGCCACTGCTTCCCTTGGCCTGGCATCCCTGCAGCCTTCGCTCCCCCAGCACCTGGCTGATCCCCGCACGGGATCTTACCTTGTCTCCGCTTTTCGGTTGCTAATTAACTCGTTTCCGTGCAGTTTAGTGATTAGGTAAACTTCGGGCTCTCTCGGTGACTTCCCGTGGTTTAAATGACAGCTTTCTTCTGGCAAGAGAAGTTCTCCTTAAGAGTGGTGTTTTGGAAGTGTTATGTCTTTTTTTTTTTTCTTCCACTTCTCCTTTCTGAATCCTAGCGTGTTTTGGAGTTTATGGGCTCCTGATTATTTCTTGGGAGTGGGAAGAAGAAAGAATGTGCTTCCACTGCTGTGCCACAAGCTCAGCTGAGGCTGAATGGCTGCCAGTTAATAATTCTTTGGAAAGACTAGGATAGCCTTGGTAATATGGTAATTTTGCCCATAAATTCCTTTTTCTCCAGGATATTGACATTCCCCTGGATTTACCTTTCATAGTTGGGAGGCTTTAGCTGTGGGTTGCTAGGTTTTTTTGTAGCTCTTCTTGTTGTATTCATGTTACTTTGGTTTTATCAGGGTGCTCCAGTTAATGCTTTATGTCAGTAAAAAGAAAATAGCTTCGCAGTTTAATTGAGCTGGAGTGCCCGGGCACATTTGCCATCTTCTTGTTTTAAAGCTTGTTATTTGCTGCATGCTAATGGAAATGCAAAGCACTACAGATGGAAAAGTGAGGAAGACAGGATTTGGCCGGTTCCAATGGAATAGTCCTGAGTTTTTGAGAGGGAACAGCATTTGCACAGGCTGCTGAGGAGGGGACACATAAAAGTGTTCTCAGCACCTCTCCCTTCTACAATCAAGAAGTGCCTCTGTCTGCTGGTTATCCTTGAAAATCTGGCCATTTAGCTTCCATCGTGGTAGCATTTTGGAAAGCCTGGGCTTTGGAGTCATGGTATTGGACATACAGAGCCAAACTTGCATTTTTTGTGTCCTGAAAGGTAACTGGCAATTTCCCTTACCCAAACCTGCTGTTTTTCCTCTGTGTTTTTCTGTCTTGCAGTGGTGGGGATGAGAAACAAATGCAAAATGCAGCTTGCAGCAGTTCAATCTGTGAGCCCAGAACAGCAGCCCCTGCTGCATCTGCTTCCATAAAGCCAGCAGAAATTGATTGCTGCTTCTCAGAGATGTGCTGGGGGAAGCTGGCAGAGAGAACCCACTCCTTCTCAGCCAGGGGAAAGCAAAAAGTCCCTGGGCACTGCTGTATTTTTGTTAAAACCAGCAATTACTCCCTCTCACTGAGAACTTTTGGCTTGGAGCCTCACTGAGAACACTCGGCTTGGAGCAGAGGGGCCTTTTTTGCACCTAGAGAAAAAAGGTTCCCTTCCGTATCTCTCCAAGTACCTGTGGCCAGGAAGCACTTCTGTGGTGCTGTGGCATCGAGGTTTTTCTGCAGGGGGAGCAGTGTGTCACCTGTACTCTGACCTGGCATGGACACAGAGTCTTGACTTGCTGCAGGGTTTGGTTTAAGGACTCTCAAATTCAGGTTGTTTCGGACCATTAATTCCTGGTGACTTAATGTTTTTACTGCTGAGAAGCCATGTGGACAATGAATACCCTTTTAATCAATTGCCTAGAAAATCTGAGCCTATGTAATGGCTTCTCACCTACTAAATAGAGCAATAAAATATTTTGCCCCTTTGGTATAATCTAGTGTATGAAAACCCACTCCAAAGCTAACACACCTTGTCCCACCCAGGGAAATAAGCAATGAATTTCACTTTGATTTTGAAGCTGCGTTGTTTTGCTCCTTCCTGGCTGCCCACACTGTTGCTGTTTCCCCCCTCTGTGTGTTCCCCCTGTGCCAGGTGAGTGCCACCCGGACTGTGTGAGCTGCTCCCAGGCCTCTGATCACTGTGACTCCTGCTGGGACCCCAGGAAGCGGCTGCAGGACGGGCGCTGCGTGGAGATGTGTGAGCGGGGCTTCTACCAGCACGGGGGGGCCTGCTTAGGTAATTTCTGCAAGGGGTTGGACCCACCCCCATCTCTGCTGCATGCTGTGCTTTTGGCTGTGGGATCCCACGGGTTCCTTCTAAAGAGATTGCCGCGCTTTGGTGGGAAAAGAGTTCCGGCACGTGCTGGGTTGTAACCGGGAGACTTTGTGAGGCTTCAGATGGAAGCCGATGCAAATTCTTGAACTCTTTAGTTAAAATGAGGCAAAATCGTCTCATTTTGTCGGAGCAGGGGGGATTCCTTCTGCATCAGCTATTTGGGATTGATTTTTCTTCTCTCTTCTTTCTCCTGGAAGCCTGCAATGAAACCTGCTCAGCCTGCAGCAATGGATTTGAGTGCTCCTCGTGCCAGACACCCCTGCTGCTGAAGGACGGGCAGTGTGTGACTTCCTGTGGGAAGGGATACGTCCAGGATCAGCTCCTCTGCACAGGTACCTCAAAGCAAAAGAGGTTGCAGTCCTTTGTTGATGGCAAAAGAGCAGGCAAAAGCCGTCCCTGAGCTATGAGAACCCCCTCTCTTGAAGCATCTGCTGTTGACATAAGTATTAATGTTCACTCTAGAGTAAAGGAAGGGGTGAACAGAGGAACCATGTCATACAGGTAAAATTGATTACTGCTTGGGGAAATATTAATGACAACTCCTCAGTGGATCAGTTCTGTTGTGTAAAATTTGCTCTTTTTGAACACCGATGTTTTTCACTGCCGACATTTTCCACTTGCTCTTTCAATTTCGGTTTCACTTGGAAATGTGACTGCGTGTTTTGTGGTGTGAAGGGTGTGGAGCCTGATGTGTGCCCTGACTTTGCTAATGATGGGGCACCCTGAGCCTTGCATGCCCTTTGATCCAGGAGGATGTGTGTGTTTGTTTGACTTCAGGGGAGGCTGCCCGTGCCTGCTCATGCCAGCCCTTTCAGGATATGGTACTTGGAGGTGTATGGCAAATTGCTTGGAGGGGTGGGGGATTGATAGGACTCAGAAGATAATTTCTGAGGAAATTTCCTGCTTTGTTTTGCCATTCATTTGATCCATACTATGTGCTCTTCCTGGAAGTGCGTTGGGCTCCCTGCTCTCAGGAAGCATTTTTACAAAGTAAATTAGTAATTCTATAAAATGCTGAGATGTGTCTAAATCCTTTATCTTGGCAGTTGGAAAGATGGGGAGTAAGATTGGAAAGTTAGCTTTCTCTTTGATGGAACCATGACAGTGCTTTTATGAGCTTCCCCTGCTCCTTTGAAATACTTTAAACTCTTCCCAAACTGTAAAGGAGCTGCTTTTTCATCATGGCAGTTTAATTGTTTTCTTTAAAATTAACACTTTTCTCGTCTTGATGTTGGCCTTTTTAGAAGGCTTCTAATTATTTCTGCAACTCTAATTCAGCAGAGGGGTGGAGCAAATGCTTAACTTCTGAGCCATTGCTTTAATTTCTTTGGAACTAACCCCACTGCTTTGAATTAAATACAGGCTTAGGGCTTTTGGCACAGTTCAGGGCAAAGCACTTTATATGGTAAGTCCAGCTTCCTTTTCTGAAGTGGTTTCCCTTGGAGAGCTGACCACTTGTTTCAGGGTTTGAAAGTCTGAAAAACCTCTGTCCTCCAGCAGCCACTGCAGCCCCACTGGGCACCACTGTGGATGTATAAATAGACAAGAGAGACCCAGTCCAAAAGAATTTATAGACTTAAGTATCAAATAATCTTCTACTTCACTTGGTTTTATTTTATCATTTCCTTTTCCCCTGCCCTGGGTGTTTTAATTGGCAGTGCCCATGTGCTGCTGAAGGGGTAGGGGGAGGCTAATGTTTCATTTTATTGCTGGTTTGTAGATCACTGATTGTACACTCCATCCAAATTTGCAGTCACGCATGCTTGTAGCGGAATGTTGCTGGGAAAATTTGTTCCTCTTTCCTCAAGGGAATTAAACCAATTTGCTTTAGTTCTGCCTGGCTGCATTTCCTGCATGAAGTGAAACCAGTGGAGAAAGTCTTACATTTCAGACGTGGTCCATAATCCATTGCCATTCACTCTTTGCTTGTATCCTCTTTATTTCTGCGAGCCTCTAATCAGATTGTCCAGACGGGCCTCAGACTGCTCAGAAAGATTTTCCTCATAATGGTTTTAAACATCTACAATAAGCGTGTTCCAAAATCACAGAAAGGATGAACTAGACTGTGTTAATTGCTATAGTTCCAGTAAACTCCCTCTTGAGGAACTTGCTCTGGACTTGAAAGAGACTTGACACCAGGTTTATTGCTCTATCCTCTTGTTGAAACACTGTTGTCTGCGTTGTAGAAAAACACAGTCAATTAGCCTTTCCTTTTGTTCATCTTTTTTAACAGCTGGTCTAATTGAATCTCTTTTGAATTTTTGATTACAGTTGTTTGATCTCTGCCCTATTTTAATCCTACATCGGGGTTGTTTCCTGCCCCCATCCCTCCACTTGCTTCTGTGAAGAATTAAAACCATTAAGAGAAAGTAAAATTGAGACTAAAAGGTAGTAATGTAGTACAGTTATGTAGCAGTGGATGTAAAGATCGTGGATCAGTTCATGTCAGGCAGAGTGCTGGGTTCTCCCTTGGCAGAAACAGAACTCCCCTGCCAAAGGCAAAGCCAAGGGAAGAAAAAGTGAACTATGTTTGCGTGGTAGAACGGAAGGGCTCGGAGGACTTGCAGCGTTCAGTGCTCTCACTGCATTTTTCTAACTTAATTATTTATGTTTTCAAGATTATTCAAAAGCCCAGGCAGAACTGGAGTGTTCCTGCTTTCATCTCCCAAAATGCGCGTGTTCAAGTGTGTAACTTGACACTAACAGACCCGGCTCACTCTGGAGCAAAGCCCTTGGATTTCTGCTCCCCACAAGTTGCTTTTCCCTGCTGTCCCTGGCTGTGGAGGATCCTCCAGCTGCCAGGGAGGAGTGCAGGGCAGAGGTGGCACAGATTGGTGGGACCCCAAAGCCCAGCAGTGCCTTCTGTATTCTTACTGGAACACCCCTGGCATTGCCCTCCGGCTGTGGTCAGGCAGGGAGTGGTTTATGTGTTTGCAGAGAGACAGTTTGGTGAGCTGCAGGACAGCCCCTACAAATCCCAACTGGAAATAGCTGGGGAAAGGGGGGGGTGGGGGGGTTGGAAACAGCTTCCTGGCCGTGCAGTCACTTCTGATGATTTATTTTCACACAGCCACTTGGTTGCTCCAGGCAAAGATGTTTGAGCTGGCAGTGGCTCATTGAATGCTTCCATTTTTCCCCTGCTCTTTCTGTGGAGCTGGTGCCTGGCTGTTTGGGCAAGGAGCAGCTGTTGTGCCTGGCAGCGAGCCTGTGCTGAAAGAGCCAGGGCTTCTGGAGGCAGGGTGTGTAATCACAGAGTCAGGGAATCACAGAATGTTTTGGGTTGGAAGAGACTGTAAAGATTATCGTGTTCCAGCCCCTCTGCTCTGGACAGGGACACCTTCCACCAGTTCAGGTTGCTCAGAGCTCCACCCATCCTAGCCTTAAACACTTCCAGGGATGGGGCAGCCACAGCTTCTCTGGGCAGCCTGTGCCAGGGCTTCACCATCCTCACAGGGCTTTGCCAAGGGCCAGCAAGAGCCAACTGGTAACTGTTTAAAAGCAGAGTCAGGCTGGCAGCAGGGAAAAGTGTCTCTTGGAAGGGAGCAGCCTTTCCTCTAGGGAGGAATTGAGAACTTTGCCAGTGACTGGAAAATGTTCAGATGTGCTGACATACAGGTTAACAGGCAGGGGTCCCAGCTGTGCAGCGGGAAGACTGTAATTAAAGGATCCGAGTCCTGGCACCCACTCTTACAAAAATATGTTGAAAGTTAGAGTGAGCTCAGAGAGGAGCGAAACACTCAGGTCTGGAAGGTGAAGTGAGGACATTTTGCTGCTTAGAAATTTACAGCATGAACTCATACTCTGCAGTTAACTTTTGAGTATAGACGTGCCCTGAGAAATCATCGAAGCTGGAGTGAGATGCAGGGGTTTTTATCAGCAAGGGAAATTATGGACTGGAGCAGGAAACTGTGCACAAGCTCTGCCTTGGGATGGGATGGTTGGTATTCATTGATTTGGGATTGTGAAGGGGGAACCCTATCCAGTACAGGATGCCCAGGATCCTTTTGAGACACCCCTCACATGAGAGTGTTCAGGAGCCAGAAGAGCCACAGCATTCCGTAAAGATCAGGAATGAGGTGGAGGGAAAGAAGATGCAGGAGGGTGAGAAGAGGGAGAGCAAACAGCTAATCGAGGCAAGAAAAGGGAAAACAAACCAAGGTGGAAGTGTGGGGAAGGAACATCCAAAATGCCAAAGGACCATGTGCTGGGCATGAGCTCCAATGTCCTGTGTCTTGCCCCCTGCACACTCTCTGTTCTAAGCCCAAGTGTTTCAGTTCCCTCCGTGTGAGATGGAGCTGATAGCACTTCCCTGCCTTGGGCAGCAGTGAAATCCCCTGGGAGGGGGGATGTTGTGCCCCTCTGTGTGCCATATGACTCACGTATAATGTGCTCTTATTTCTGTGGCTGAGCTGCTGCTGTGCCTGCTGGCTTCTGCACTGCACTGATCCTACTCACAGATGAGTTTCTCTTGGGTGGCTGCAACTTCAGACGTGTTTGCAGGGCAAACATCAAGAAGCTCCCTTTTCACCCACCTGCCATGGCCCAGGAACACAAGCATGTGCCTGCCTTATTGTGAAATAATAAGTTGAAGAACATCTTTGGAACGTAGTTGGGTGTAATTGAGGAAAAAACAATCTTAATAGCTAAAAGAACTGGAATTTGCACTGTTGCTGCAACACCGGTAGCACAGGATTTAATAGGAGTCTGAGTCCCATATTTTCCCCAAGAATTACTCAGGCTGAGCATGTGAGGATTCCTAAGTCAGTTCCTTCTGCACCTGGAAGGACAGGAGGAGTTGTTTCTAGAAGCAGGCTGGCTTGTTTTTCACTTGGCCAAACCTCGACTGCAGCCATGCAGCGCGGTTCTGCGTTTGTGCCCGGAGCTGGGTCACTGTCAGCACTCACCCCAAGGATCTGAGCTTTAAGTAGCCTGTGATGGGATCCCTTCCCATTTCCCTCTGTGCTTGTGCAACCCCTGGCACCAGGGACTTTACAGCATTCCCAGCACTCTGCCTGGGCTGATAGCAGCCTACCCTGCGTGCTCTGATCCGTGCTGCGAGTCACATTCTACACACAAAATGCAGCTGCAAGTTGTCCTGCCGGGATGGCTTGGATGAAAGATTCTGACCTAAGAACAGCAGTGGCTTGTGTTTGTTAATTTCCCCTTTCTGTGGCAGCGAAAGCCTGAGCAAACCTGCGAAGAAGTGCAGGGGTGCAGGCTCCTTGTGGTGAAGAGCTGGTTGGAAGGGGGCTGCTGGCTAATGCTGCACTTTTCTCTCCTGCAGCCTGTCATGAGTCCTGCTCCTCGTGCTGGGGAGCTGCTGAGAACCACTGCCTGTCCTGCAAGGACCCATCCCACGTGCTTCAAGCGGGGCTCTGCCTGCCCAGCTGCAGCCAGGGCTTTTACCCCAAGGACGGGATCTGCACTGGTAAATAAATACCTGTGAGAGAAATGCTCTGCACAAGCAGGAATCAATATTTCATTTAGCCATGCAGCAGCTGTGGCTTTATTCATGTCTGACAAGCCAGCTGCACCTTGTGCATTCATAAGGGATGAGGGAAGCCGCTGTTTGTTTGTGAGATTATTAATTCATTTACGCTAATCAGATGCTGAAAGGTTTAAGGGGTTTTTCCTCACCAAACAGCCTGAAAGCCTGAGTTGTTTCTGAGGGCTTGACAAATCCATTTGTCTGCAGAAAGAAAAATGGCCTTTGCCAGCAGGTTTCTGTAAATGTAATTATAATTCAGCATCACAGTAACTAATACCTGCACAGCAGATGTGCCTGGGGAGCTGGGAAGGTTTGCTGGGAAAAAGGGAGAAGAGGTGGCTAGAGGGAATTAAAAGACCTAAGTCACACAGATCCTGAAGGGGGAAGAAAGAAAACCTCAAATAAGGAATCTCAAATTTGCCACATGCATTCCAGTCTAGCCTGGATTGCTGCTGGCAGCCACCACCAGCTGCTGGGGAGGACTATCCATGGTCAGTCAGGGCTTGTTTGGTTTCAGCTGTGTGTCTCACACAGGTGTGTCTGAGCCACAGCTCACTAGAGAGAGCTTAAAACCTGGAACATGTTGCTATTTGTGCTTATTCTGGATGACCAGGTTCCCTTTCAGTTTGGTTGGTGTCTGTACCAGGCAGTTTTATTCACCTATGTTTTAAGTGTTTGGGCTTGAAACCTTGCAGCTGAAAATCATTTAAGATGAAAAGGAAATTTAACTTAGGGTTGATTTTTATTGCCAGTGGTTTCTCAAAACCCCATAGCTGTTCCTTGAAACCTCTGAGATTAAGACCTTTCACCTTCTACCAAACCCATGCATTTTGATACCCAGCTGGAGATCTGTTTTGTCTGGTGAAAAGAAAGAGAAATTGGTTAAGTAAAATGTTTGGCTCTTCTAAATATCCAGCAGCAAATTGCCTTAGGGAAGCCAGAGTTCCATGGTGCTCTTGGGCAACAACAGGTCAGTTCACTTCAGAGCTGATTGCCTGGGATAATATGGACCACAGGAATTGATAAGAGAAATTTCCCATTTGAAAAAAAAGGGGGGAGGTGGGAAATTACCATTGTATTAAACCACCTTTCCCCCCTCCTCGTCCCTGAACAGCCTGGTAACTGCTGCTTGCTGCACACTGCCATGTGAAGATTTACGGGGTGGTTTCCATGCATGGGGAGAGGCTGATGGCTCTGTTGTTCTTCCCTAATGGAGTGCACGTCATTAATGAGCCCTTCTCTTGGCAGCCTGTGGCCAGTCCTGTGAGAGGTGCTCTCCAGAGCCAGCCAGGTGTGTGACCTGTGCTGCAGGGAAGCTCTTACACGAGGGGAAGTGCATCCCTCAGTGCCCAGATGGATATTTCCCAAGTGGCAGTGGAAGATGCACAGGTGAGAGGTGTCATTTGCATGACCTTTTCCTGGGCTCTTCAGGCACCCTCCTCGTGTTGGCTGCTCTTCCCCAGGTGTGGGGAGGGAATTTTAAGGGCACAGAAATGCAAGCGGGGACATGGAAATTTGATTTTTTTTTTTTTGTTGGGTTGTTTCAAATGACCTCTTTTCCTTGCTAAACATGCCGAGATACGTACTCAAAACATCGTGTGAGTGAGAGTAATTGCTGTTAGTACTTATTAATACATGAGCACTTCTGCTCTCATTAGCTCACCTAGCCGAGTCTCATTCCAGCTGGGAGTTTCCTACAGCTGGAGAAGGCTGCAGTCAGCAACGCCGCTCTGAAGGAGCAAAAATGGGACGTTTCAGTTCTGTGTGCTCTGTTTCTTTATCAGCTTGTCACGCTTCGTGCTCCACGTGCGAGGGACCTCTGGCCACTCACTGCACCTCCTGCTCCTTCCCTCTGGCACTGCGCCAGGGCCAGTGCCTGGAGAACTGCGGAGAGGGATTTTACCAGGATCACAACATCTGCAAGGGTAAGCTCTGTGCTTGGAAGAAGGTGCCCAGCTGCTGAAAACCAGGTTTTGTTTTCCCTTTATCCTATGCTGAACCAGTCAATGCTTAATTCCTGCCTTTCCTGCTGATTTTCCTGCTTTGAGGAAAAGTGAATTTTCCCACTGCTTTCTGCTTTCACGGCCCCAGGATTTAGTGATTTCAGGGACAAGTTTTTTTTGTATGTGTGTGTATGTGCTGCTGAAGTAAATGTACGTTGCTTCCAAGTTCTTCTCAACATGAGTTAAGCAGTGGATGAAATTCCACATTCAGCTGGAATGAAATTCCACATCTTCCTGGTATGAAATTCCACATACATCTGGTAGAGCTGCAAAGACTGAGGTCATCTTTGCAGTGGTGGGAACAGTGAAAATTCGGAAGGTGGATTTCTGCTTCATGTGAGCCCTTCACACTGTCATTTCTTGCTGTCCCTCCCAGTGAGGTGGAGCTCCCTGTTGCAGTCCCAGAAATGAAAGGAGAATTTGCTGCCTGTGCCACGGGGCTGCAGTTTTTCATTTGTTCCTCAGCTTTACTCAGGAAAGGAGCTGTTCCTCAGGGGTAAGGGGAACGATGTCCAAGTATTTTTCTAAAATTCCTGTTCCATTGTAGAAAGCACAACCAGTTTGCTGGGCCTTGTCATTGTCTCTGGGAAGGCTGTCCCCTGGCCTTCCCCCTGGGAAAGCTGTCTCAGAGCTGTGGCTCTGATGGCTCTCTCCTGCTGTGCCCAGGTTGCCACCCATCCTGCTACTCCTGCACTGGCCCGGGGGCTGCACGGTGCCTGCAATGCTGGGATCCCGAGGACGTCCTGCAGCCTCACCTGCCCAGGGAAGGAGCTCTCCACGGCCTTTGCCTCCCCCAGTGCCAGCCCCAGTTCCATGTGGATAGCACAGGGGTCTGCAGAGGTGAGAACAGCTGTTCAAAGCCCTGGGGTGTTCGGGGGGGTGCTTGTACCATGTTTGATTTCTACATGCTGGGAGACCTGTGCTTGCCTCATGGCTGCCATCAGTGTTTAAACTCTGTAACTTTCAAAATGGCATATCCTAGTACTTTAGAGGGACAATGTAATCTACATAAGACTCGTGACTAAAAGACTCAGGTACTTGCTTTTTAAGTGCCTGTGTTCAAGCCTGCACAGCTCAGCTCAGCGTAGCTTTCTTTCCACTGAAGCTGAGTATGTGATTTTTAGCACTGACTTACTTTAAAGCTGGATCAGTCCTTAAATCCTTTTCAAAAAAGACTGAGCTTTCTCCTTCTTAGCCCTTGGAGCAGGTCAAGACATCCCATAGCAGTCTTTTCTTTTAGAGGAAGCTCTTCTGCTACATGCCCTGCCATCACTGCTCCTGAAATACCAACTAGGAAGCATTTCCATGAAGGCTAGAGTTTGGAAAAGCGGGTAATGGGATGGACATTGGGGATACATGTGGTTTCCCACCAGTCAGAGAGATAGTGACTTAAGTAAAGTAGTAGTAATGACAATAGTAGCAACACTACTGATGGCTGTTTCTTCCTGTTGAAAAAAACTTATCCTTTAAAAGTGGACATAATTTAAAATCCATTTATTTTGCTTTTATCTCTTTGTCTCAGCTCAGTGGAATGAGTACAAGCTCATTTTTTTTTGCTTTGGAGGATATTAAAAAGGAAGAAGTGACCTTTTTTTTTNTTTTTTTTTTTTTTGTGGAGTGATTCTTATCTTAAACATTGCCTTAGACAGGCACCCGGTGCTTTCCTGAAGGCATTAGTGTGGTGTACAGTCCATGCAGTGGCTGTTCCTTGGCAGTTGATGTGTTTTCCTGGCTGAGCCCAGGTCATGGTGCCGAAACTGTGTGAAGGAATCCATCCATCCCTGCCTCAGGTGGGTGGGCAGGCCTGAGCAGAGCTCAGTGACAGCGCTGAGTTATGCCACGGGACATAATCCCAGCACAGCCCCTCGTGGTTTTGGCTCTGCTGTGTCAGTGGTGGCATCAGAGGAGCAGTTTGATTTATTGCAGGAAGGGGTGAGTGTTCAGCATGTTCAACTCTGAACTCTTGCTGTGAAACATTCACACAGGATTTGTAGGTTCAGCCTTTTGCAAAACGCAAACCCACAACCTCGTGCAGAACCAGAAGCGTGTTCATGTGTAGGGCAAAACACTGGTTTTGTAGTCATAGAATGGGTTGGAAGGCACCTTAAAGATCTCTCTGGCAGCCAGCTAAGTGTAATTGTATAAATTAGGTGTAGTTGTATAAATTATTATGTTTAGTTTCATTGCCTCTGTCCAGCCCTGTGTCTTGTCTCCCCAGAGTCCAGAAGTCTGTATTCAACTCCCACAGTGGAAACTGTGGCCTCCAGCCACTGCTCTAACAAATAAGAGGTTTTTAGCTAGTGAGTTTATATATTGCTATTTATTTAATCAGATGGCTTAGCTGAAGATGGTTTGGTCTGGGGTCAGTACCAGGAAAGAAGTGCAGTTTTTAAGTGCACTCTTCATTTGTGCTGGATCATCCTTGTGATGAGCGTTCACTTCAGGTGGCCAGTCCACCTCTGTGGATATTTGCTCCAGAATGGCTGATGATACCTGTTCAGCGATGGAAAACCCTGCCTGGAGTAACTGCAGGGTGATAACAGGAGGTGATTTCAGCAGCTGGTAAGTTTGCAGAACCCCAGAGCTCTTCCAGGGAGGACGACAGCATCACACGGTGTTGGGCAGCTCAGCTTTGCATTTCAGTAATGAACAGTGTGGGTGCACCAAAATATTAAATATGCAGCTGTCTCTGCTTGCTCCTTATCTTCAGGAGCTGCTCTCTGCTTTGTACTCCTTTCTGCCTCTCACAAGCAGAGGATCCTGCAAAGGAAAAATACATTCCTGTCATCCTTGGGAAGAAAGCAGCCTGGCAGTATTTCGAGGCAGTACCGAGCGAAACAAGCCCGAATTAATCAGGCTTTCTGTGTGTTCTTGTGTTTCCCTTCCCTGCAGAGTGCCACCCCTCCTGTGCCAGCTGCGTGGGGAGCTCCTCCCAGGACTGCACGGCTTGCCCGGCCCCGCAGGTGCTGCTGGGGGGCAGCTGTGTCCCCACCTGCCCCGAGGGGCTGCTCCGCCGCGGGCACCGCTGCTCCCGTGAGTGCTCCCGCAGCTCTCCCCGCTGCTGCTGCTGCTGCTGCATCTCATTCCCTGCGCGGCCCGGGGGGCATTTCTCACTGTAATTAGAGATGCTGGCAGCTTTTTATGGAGCTGTTTAAGTGTTTTCAGGGGAGAATAGGATAGTCCAATTTCAGGGAATGGCATCTCCCCCTAATGGGAGAGAGTTGTGCACTTGGAGTCATAAATTGCACTCGGTTTTCCTCCTCAGGACTGTTTCCCTGAAGATATTTTGTGCTTGCTTTCAGGGTGGTGTTCTTGTCTTGTGGGCTGTGGAAAAGACTCATTAATGGACAACACCAAAAAATAAAACGCTTTTATTAGGCAGAACCTCAAATTTGGAGAGAACAACCTTTTCTGAAGTCTGTTGCTCTATTTATTCAATTTATTCAGCCAGGAAACAACTTTATAAATAGATTTGGCAGGCCATTGTAAAGATTCATCAGTTTTGAGGTGTGCACTGCCACCTTAGAGCTGAGGTAACTGCTGAGTGCTGCTTTATGTGGTTTCAGGCCTAAATTTCAGTGTCAGGGAAGTGGCATTTTGCAAGCTGTGTCCTTTTATTCATAAAGAGCTTTGGAAGTAGTTTTCAAGAATTTTTTACTGACTGTTAGCTGTAGTATTTTTATCTCCTTCAGATCTGCAGCATGGAAATCTGGCACCTGTCTTTAAAGCTAGAAGGATAGAAGAACAGTCCATGAAATATTTTTGAGCACTCTTAAGCCACTTTCTCTGCCATCTCTTTGCTGAGCTTTTAGCAGACAGAATGGCTAATGAGCTGGCAGGGCACTCCTGCTTTAGAGGTTTCACTTTGGGAGGGCTTGGTGGAGAAATCATTCCTCAGTTTTCCTCTCATGCATATCAAACTCGTTCCACAGTGGTGTTCATACAGTCCCAAGGGAAGTCTAATTTATCTCCTGGGTGTCCCACTCTAGTTTTTTTATATGCACAAGCACATGCTGGAGGGAGGAATAACAGGGCCAGTCTCTCTCTCTCTCTGTTTTATATTGTGTGTAGATCTTTACCTTGATTAATGCAGGGAACAAATCACATTTTTTAAACTGACAACCCATTCCTCATCTTGTTTATGCAAACTGAGGGTGTAAGAGCCTTCCCAACCACAGCCCTGCAATCCCTGGTGCCACGAGGCCCTTTTATGCCCGTGTTGTGTAGGAGTGAGTGATGGTGGGAGCTGGTGTTTTGGGGAGGGAGGGGACAGCATGCACCAGGAGCATAACCAGGAGTGTTGGTTTTCTTACTCAGCCTGTCACCCATCCTGCAAGACTTGCCATGGCCCCTCTGAGTGGGAATGCTCCACCTGCCACCCCCACGCCACTCTGGACCGCGGGAAGTGCAGGACGGGCTGCAAGGAGGAGCAGTACCTCAACCTGGTGGGGTACTGTGTGGGTGAGTAAGGGCAGCTGCTGGGGGAGGATCTGTCTGTGCCATTGACCTGCCTCTTCACACTGCCAGGAAAGCCTCTTAGGTCCTGCTCAGACCTGCAGCAGAAGGAGCCAGGTTTAAATTTGTGACCCAGAGAAGCAGTTTATGGGGCCCTAAAGAAAAACTGGCACAGCAAGTGTTGCTGTGTGCATTTTTGGGAGGTAATAGGATTTCTGGGTAGGGGTTTCTGGTGTGTGGGTGCTCAGTGCCTGCACTTAAGCCCATCATCTGAAACCACTGATAGCATTTATCTGTTTGAAAAGAAAAATCGTTTCTAATTCGTCACACAGACACGTATAAACATATCCTGGGAACTGCTCCAACATTTTCTGAGCTTTATCAAGCCATTTTTTTTTCTTTGTCAAAAAAAGCTACGGTGTGTGAGGCTTAATCCAGGCTGAACAGTTCCAAATGAGATAAGGAATCATAAGAAAAGGGAAAAATGCATTAGAAGGAATAAATATATCCATTGAGAGGCTATTGTTCTAGGTTTAATATGATTCCCTTTCACAGAGACTTCTCTTTGCTTACATCTATGTCTTGTGTGGTTTTTTTTATGAAAGACTTGTTTGTTTGCTGTCCACAGATTAATTCTATGAACCATTTCTTCCTCTTCTTTTTAAACAACAGTGATTGTTTTCTCTGCAGAGACAAAAAGAGCAGGGAAAGAAAGTGTGTGAGGTGTAGGAAAATAGACTAAAAGTACTGTACAGCTCCGTAGGAATTCAGGTTGGGGAATGAACATGTTTCATACAGTCAAATAATTACAATCTGGATGTAATTCAGGGTTTCAGTGTGAAGAGGTGTCTCTGTCCTGTACAGTTTCAGGGGATACAATGGTACTTATTCATGTCCTGGCACTCCACGCACTTTGCTTCTTCCACCTTATTTCCCCGGTAATTTGCGTTATGCTCCCTGTGGAAAAGTGGCCTTCCAGCTGTGAATTCTGTTGGCAAAACCTTAGCACTGTTTATTGTCCACCAGGATTCCTTCTGAGGAGGGTTAATTCTGCTGCTTCATTTACCCCTCTGTTTGGTGTCATGGGCCAATTACCCTGCTCCCCAAATCCCAGGTGATCAGGGAGATGTCCCAGTGCTGGGCAGGGACTGGAAGCAGTGGGTTGGTTCCCTTGGGCAGTGTGGCACAGGAACCCTCAGCATCCACATGCTTGGATGCATTGATGTTTCTTTGTCCAGCTGAAGCTGTGAGAACCCTTGCAGAGGAACACAACTGAGGTTTTTTGCCTTGACAAAAAAGTCGCGCTCTGGCCCAGGTTCTGCGGCGTGAAGCGCGTTGCTCTTTGAGCTAAATTTATGTCTGGTGTTTAAGCAAAGCATGTTTGTTGCCAGTTCTCCTAGAGACAAAGAGCTCCACATCCAGGTTGTTAAGTTTCACCCATTCTTCTCATTCAGCACTGATTGAAATGCTAAATTTGCCCTTGCAAGTTATTAATTATCAGTTAAAGAGCAGCTGTCCCATAAAAGAGAACATTAAAACCCCTGACACTCTCATAAGATATGATTTGCATCAGAATCTAACAAAGCTTTTTCCTTCACCTCCCAAAGCAATATATTTTTACAATTGTCTTCCCATTTATCTTTAATTCCCGACCCTCCAGGCAGAGTTGTGTTACGACTTATAGGGCCTGCTGTGCATTATAGTCACCTGCCATGCTTTATGGACCTGGAGGGGAAAATCTTTCACAGAGGCTGGAGAAAACCAATTGTCACTCCAAACCATTGCCTGGGAATTAATGGTGTTACTGTGCATGTTACCTGAATGGGGATTGGAACATTTGCCTTGTTAATAGGAAAAAAAAAAAGGTCTTGTTTTCAGCAGTTAATCAAATAAGCATTTCACATTTAAGCAGAAGAAAGACAAAATGTCCTCAACTTTAAAAAAATCAATGAGTCTCTGAGCTCTGCTTTGGGCACCCAGAATTTGTGCCAGTTTTTCCCTGAGAGTGCTCAATCGATTAATTTGATTTTATAGCCCAAGTGTATGTACAGGAATGTTTTTGAGACTTCAGCCATCCCCTGCTGAGTCTCACAGCTTCCACGGGTTTTGTTTTCCCAGTTCGAAAACACTCTGTGATTTCCCTCTCCCTCTTGTCCAAGTCGATTCAGCTACAGGAAACTTTGCAATCACCAGTCTAGAAAAACCCCAACCATTGCTAAAAGTCGTGTCCTGCTCATAAAGCCCTGCCCTCGCTTTTTTGATTTGAGGTGTTCTTGTTGATCTGGAAGCTTCCCTGTTGATCTTACCCTGGCTGCATGGAAGGGCAGTTGGAGGAATGCAGAGGGGCTGGTGTGTAAGAAAACTGCCAACACCCACAGACACAGAATCCCCCATGGTCTTATCTCCCAGCTGCATCTTACAGCTGCAGGGGAACTCCCCATCCCTGTGTTCCTCAGGCCCCACGTTCCCAGGCCACGTGCAGTTGGGAAAACATTCAAAGCTAAACCAGGAGAGCTCAATCAGGAGGAGGCATGTACCAAGCTTTGCTGCCTTGTTCTTAAAATTCCAGAAGGGACACTGTGACAACAAGAAATATACTCAGTTCCTTGTAAAATTAATGAGCTGTTACTGTCCTTTTACAGAGATACTGATATCATCACAGAGAGCTGGGGCTTTGTTGAGCAGGGCAAGAGGGACTTAGCTCCACCAACTCACTGGTGTGCAGCCTCCTACAGAACCAGCAGCTGAGCTGCCAGAGGAGGAAATATCCTCTCCCTGCTTTGGCCTGGGCTCCTTTGTGCCAGGCACCATCCAGCTGGATCTCCCACCTCACACTGCCTAGGGAAGCTGTCACAGGGTGCAGGCAGAGCCTTGCAAATACAGTTGCACTTCACCAGGAATTCAGTTTGGTTGTTTGAGTGACAGGTGCCCTTTCAGGTCTTGCAAAAGAGAGGCAAAAAGAACCCCCCAACATTCCAACAACCAAAACAAGGCAAAACTCCTGGTCAGTATTGCATATCCTTTTAACCCAAGCATACTGATTTGCTTTCTGGATTTACTGTAAGACACCAGAGACTTTTTGTACATTGAGGTGCCTGTAAAGCCTGTGGTGTTTTCAGGCCTGATTTTAAGTCGTGCTCTGTCGTAAACCTCAGACCTCACTTTAGAGAACAGCACAAAACTTGCATCAGGAAATACTTTTCTGGAGAGCCCCTAAGAGGGGAGATGTGTTTAAACAATATGAACGGGTGATTGCTTAGCAAATGGTGGAGCTGAGAGGCACAAGTGCCTCTGGTTTCCTTTGTGAGCATTCACAAACACTTGAGAGATGATTTTGTCTCCCCAACAGCCTCTTTTGTCTTAAAACAATCTGTAACAGATAAATTCTGTGTAGGAAGGGTGCCATTTTCTTGCTTTATTTGCTAAGAGAAAGCTAAAGATGAAGTGGAAGTCAAGTAACTCTGGAAATCATGTAAGTAATTCCATTCTACTTTACCATGCAAGTTGCTTTACAGGAAGATCCGTGATAGGGAAGGTGATGGGGGTTATTTTTGCATAGAGGTGAAGAAGGAGGAAATCAGAGCCAGCTGGAAGGGGAGCAGGAAAACGTTTTGTTTGGACAGTGGGAGGCAAGTCAGCAGTCTCAGGAGGATGAGGAGGGAGGCATTGGGACTACAAGCCAAGTGGTGACAGACTTCCCTAAGAATCCAGCTGGGCCACTGGAAGGGGTCTAAGGGGGTTAACTGGCTGTGTTGCACTGACCTGCAACCAGCTGGGGATGTCAAGGCTCCAGAAAGCCCAAGTGCCCCAGGCTGTAACGTGCCCGCTGGCTGAGCCACAGGGAGGATTGACAGGGAGAAGGCAGAAGCAGGAAACAAGCAGGGCTGTGGGGTGTTACTGAGAAGCACAAAGCAAACATCCCCCTTCTGCTGGTCCTGGCTTCAAAGAGAGCCTGCTGTGAAAAAGTGAAATCATCTCTCTCTCAACAAAGCACTTCAGTTCTTCCCTCACAGCCTCGCTCGCTCCCCAATGTCCCTCAAATTCACCACGAGCAACTGAGAAAACTCTTTCCACTCGTAGGAGCTAAAAAAGAGGCTCACGAAGAGAAAACTCTGCTGCAGCAACACAGAATTTTGGAGATACTTAGAGTTTTAAATGTTAGTTCGGGAAAATCCAGGATTTTTGCTGCAGATGCTGACTGTTTGATACCCTACGTTTCCTCAGCCTCATTTTTATGCTCTATTTACGAAACCTTTTGACCAGATATGTTACTCATTATACCCTGCCAAATTAGAGACCAGTGGCTTCAGTGAGAGATTAAACTGGAGGAGTATTATTTTAGCAGTAAGGAGAGTCAGCATATTACCAGGTAAACGTGGAAGTAGAAAAAAACTAATTGGATTCATGTTAATTTTATTGGCTACATGTGCCTAAAGCTCTTCACCCCACCTCCAGCCCTGTGCATACAAATTACAGGTGCTCAGGGCCTTTTGGATGGTCTCACAGTCCTCACTCCTTAAGGTGAGGGCTGTGTGTGATCCTTTCTGGCTCCAGGGACTCCAGAGAGATGGCAGGTCCTTCCACTCCGATGTCAGTGTAGGTTTGGGATCTTTGGCAGTGAAGGTTCACTGGGGAATGGAGCTGTTCTCCTGTGCAGTCGGAAGCTGCAGAACAGTAACCCCTGTGAGCTGTAACCAGCCCCTGTGAGGAGGTTCTGAGCTTGAGTTTGGGAGCATGACCTCGTGTGCTGCTTTGCTTTTTATCTGAAGCACAGAGGCTCTTCCTGCACACCTTGACCCCAGCTCTGGCTGGTAATTTGCCAGCTCCAAGGCTAAGAGCATGGGGCAGAAACTTGGGGGATTACATACCCTGTAAAAGCAGGAGGTGAAAGAGGCAGCTGCTTTAAGGACCTCGGATCCCTGCCTGCAGTCAGGACTGGATCAGTTTCTGAGCTGTTTCTGGGCTTTTGCAGCAGAGGTTGGTGAGAATCACCTGTGTGTGACATGCAGGAGACATCAGCTGGGGCGAGGCTCCAGTCACTGCCGCGCTCCTGCAGCTAGGAATGCAGAATTCTTCCAGGCTCTGATGTGAGCCTTTCTTCAGCTTGTAAAATTAGATTGCCTAACAATCTGTAGTAATGCTGTCCCAGGAGACAAAAGACAGAAAGGTGAACCTGCAGCAGAGATCTGACAAGAGGCAAGGTACTCAAACCAAGCCTCATTATTACGTTTCTTTCAAGACAGTCGTCATTTCCTTTATAATTTTCTCAATTACCATAATGAGGATTAATTGGGCTTCCAGGTTGCCTTACACTGCACCTTTGTGCACACAAAAGGCTTGTTGTCAAATCTTTTGAAGCACCTAAGTTCAGGCAGGGGTCAGGGGACGCAAGCTTGTGTCCTGCCAGGGAAAAATGAAAAAAGGAAAAGGTTTTGAGGCCCTCTGATGCCACTCTTGGCCTGGCTTTGAGGGCTGCAGTGGCTGTTTCAGGGTATGGATGTCTCATTTGTGTGGGAAAATGTGAACAGCAGGAGCTACAGGAGGTCATACAGCTGTGCAGGTTGTGTTCCTCATTTTTCTGTGGTGGGAACAGAGGGAGGTGAGTTCCTAGGCTTCCAGTGGAGCTAAAAAGAAACCTGTAGGCACCCAAAAATGAGAAAGGTCTTGGGAAGCAGAGGGCTTTGAGCTGGCTTTGTGCAAAGCTTTCCCAAGCTTGCTGAAGGATGGGAAAGAG
>VXAC01006549.1:23623-35019 GCA_013399225.1 Rhipidura dahli | reverse complement strand
GGGGGGGGGAGGGGGTGGGAGGGAATTTTCCCTCCTCCAAACCTTTTCCAAGCAGGAATGATGAGGCCCTGCTGCAAAATGGCACCTCCTGCCCCAATATTTTTTGGAGTGAAGGAGCACTAAAATCCCAATTCCTTCTCCGTATTTATGGGTTGATGGGACCCTCCAGCCCTGGAGGAGGACCTGGAGCTGGTGGAGTCAGACCAGAGGAGGCTCCGAGACGATCAGAGGGATGGAGGAAAGGCCGAGGGAATTGTTCTGCCCACACAGAAATTGGGATTTTATTTCTTTCAAAAAAGGCCATTTCTGGCCACCCCTCACCGTGCCCTCGAGCTTCGGTTGCTGCCTGAAACGCTTCTCTGGGCATCACTCCCAATAACAGCTCTGCCAGGGCGAAGAGCTGCACCAAGGCTGACAAAAACCTCATCCCCCAAGCTCATTTTGGGGCCTTTTTGACAAAAACTGCAGCTTTCAGCCCATGGGATGAGGCAGGGAAAGTGCCTGGTGTCCCCCCGAGCTCTGCCCTTCCCCACAGCCTGATTTCCTGCCTGGAGCTCTTTACCTGCTCCTGGTTTGCCCCTTTAATAGAGCTGTAAATTTTTTTTTTCCTCTTTAAATCCTTCTAAATGATGAGGCGTGATGAGGAGAGCCCCGAGGCAGCGACTCTTATCGCAGGGCTGCACCAAGTGTCCCGTCCCAGGTGCTCATTAATGGTTTGTACATCCCCTGTGTCATTATCCCGAGCGTGGAATTGGCTTCAAGACACCCGTGGGTTGAGCAATGATAAAAGATAAACAGATCGAAGCTCAGCTGTCATTCATCAGCTCCTAATCAGGTCAGGATTTTGGCCTCGTAAGGCTTTTTTTTTTTTTTTTTTTAAATTTTATTTCCTACCCTGCATCCGTATTAAATCCCAAAAATGGAATAAATTTAACAGAATAAACAGGATTAAACGAATGGAATAACCTGCATGCAGGGAGAGGCAAATAAACTCAATTCCCTGGGATTCACAGATCCATTCCCTGGGCTGGTGTTATTGCAGGGATTGCTTGTCAGTCTCCGAGGAGGGATCACAGGAAATCATGGAATGGTTTGGGATGGAAGGGGCCTTTAAGATCATCTCATCCCACTGCTGCCATGGGCAGGGGCTCCTTCCACTGTCCCAGGCTGCTCCAACGTGGCCTTGGACACTTCCAGGGATGCTCATCCATGGAAAAACCTGTGCCAGGACCTCCCCACCCTCACAGGGAACAATTCCTTCCCAATATCCCATCTAAATTTCCTTTCTCTCCATCTGAACCCATTCCCCTTTGTCCTGGCACTCCAGGTCCTTGGGAATTGTCTCTCCTCGTGTTCCTTGCAGCCCCTTCAGGTCCTGGAAGGTCACAACTGGGTCACCCCAAAGCTTCTCTTCTCCAGGCTGAACAATCCCAGCTCTCCCAGCTTTTCCTCCCAGCAGAGCTGCTCCATCCCTTGGATCCCATCCTGGAGTCTCCTCTGGATTCTTTCCAGCAGCTCCAGGTCCTCCCTGTGCTGGGCCCCAGGGCTGGACGCAGCTCTGCAGGGGTGGGGGTCTCACCTGAGCAGGCCCCCCCCCAAATCCCACTTCGTTTTGTTCCCAGTGCTGCTGCGTTAAATCATCATAAGAATCCTGAGTGGCCCTGGATCTGTTCCAGGGGCTTTGTGGGAGGTTCTTACGACACACGGAACGACTTTTTAATGAAAAAAATTAATAACCCTGGGTTCTGACGCTGTCAAATGTTGTCTGCCCAGGGAGTAATCAAATTTTAGCTGACGTTACTGCCCGAGTGACAAAACCATCCCAATTTTGCATTGTGGCTGCAATATTTCCATGGCTGATGCACTTTGTGTGTCTCAACCATTAATGAATATTTGGGATTGACTTTGAAGTTCTTCCCTTTCAAGAAGCCAAAGCTTCAATTGTTCTCCAGCCCCGGGGAGATGCAGACAGACACCTCCGAGGCTTCGGAATATGGGATGAAGGTAAATGAGAGATGGAGGTTCTGATACTGCTGGGAGGAAGCTTCAAGTGAAATGTCCTTTTTTGATTAAAAAAAAAATGTTTTATTAAAAAAAAAAATCCCATCAGTTGTGGAATTGCAGAATGGTTTGGGGTGGAAGGGACCTTAAAATTCATCTCATTCCAACCCCTTTCATGGGCAGGGCCACCTCCCACTGGATCAGGGTTGCTCAATATCCCATCCAGCCCGGCCTGGAATGGATCACATCCTGGCATTGATAATTTCTTCTGCCTCAATTATCACAGGATGCATTTCCAATTAATTTTGTTCTTCTCCGAACTGAAATCTTAAAATAATTCATCTTAAAATAATTCTAAACATAAAATACCCAGTCTAGGGATTGAATTATTGCTTGAATCATTTTATCCCTTCATGGTCAGTTAAATTCCTGTTTTGCTTCAGTCATGACATGCTAAGCTCTGCTTTAATGAATAAAACGAAACATTTCTCTCCTCAGAAATGTTTTGGGGTGGAAAAATTGAAGCTGGAGACTTCCTCCCCTCGGTTAGCCAAAATTACCCACTCAAATTATCCCAGTTGAGCAGAAATGATTGTTGGCTGCACCACCTGAAAGAAGCATTTGGGGATCTGGGTTTGGGTACGGCCATAAATAAACTGAAATTAGGTGTCCAAGAAATTGCAGGGACGCCACCAACTCCCGTGTTCCCAATTGCTTCCATTCCCTTCCTACAGCAGGGTTGTCTGGACATTACCAGCAGTCATTCTGGCCTCCAAATTGTGGTGCCAGGACATAAAACCTGAGCACGTTCCAGCCCTAATTAGGCCAGGGAAGCAACTTGCCCAGTGGCCTGGATCCACCACCAGCTGCTCGATGTTTTATTTCCATGGAGAAACAGAGTTCAGCTCCCTGTTGGAAAAAGGGGAGGAAAAACTGCTCCTTGAGACTTTACAGAAGTTGCTCTGAGGGTCGAGTGGGAATTATTCCCAAAAAGGGCTTCAAGTGTGAAGCTGACTCGGAAAAAACCCCACATTTTTAACAACTCTGATTTTTGTTATTAAATTCTCTTGGACATTCTACAGAAGCTAAAGGTAGTGACACAATAGACAATAAACCAGGTTGTGCTTCTGGAATAAAATGTTGAATGCTGACTGAAAAACTGAAAAACTTGGTGCCATGCAGGGTTGGTGACCTAATTTGGATCTCATCTAAAGCCGTGTTTCATTCTCAACGAGAGAGTCAAACCAGACATGTGGCACAATCTGAAAACACGGGGAAAAAAAGCTGCAATTACATCCATGCAAAACATGCAAATTCTTTGTGAATCCGGAGCTATCTGGGATGAGTCTGGCATTGTTTTAATTGGGAAATGGCCATGAGACAGACAAGGCCGTGACTAAACTGCCAGACAGAGGAGGAAAAACACGTTGCTTTCCAAGGAGATCACCATAAAGGTCTAAATTACCTGAATCAACAGTGCTGGGTATGAGGAGCATTTGATCTGTAATTAAGTCACATAAAACGAGGTTCCAGTGGTGGAATGGGGATGCAACCAGCAAGGAAAAGGGGAAGGAGTGTTGCAGCACCAAATCAAAGGTTGGTGCAGGAGAAGGGAGTCTTTTCCATGCGGGATGAGCTTGGGGAACATGTCCCATGAGCAAAGGCTGGCCCTGGGGCGATCCAGGACACTATAAAACCCACTCCAATTGCCGGAGTCCTCATCCACTTCTCCTGCCTTCTCCTCCTCGGTGAAACAGGTGAGCTGCAACCACCTCTGCCTTCCTCTGCTCCTTCTCCTTCTCTTTGTCTTTGCCTTCAGCTCTGGCCTTGGTGCTGTGTGGGTTTTGCTGAGAACTTTGCTCCTCCATCCTGCTCCCAAGCTCTGCTCACTGGAAAGAGCTGGGAGAAGCTGTTGGGCTCTTTGCAGGGAAACTGTGGGCATGTGGCTCCTGATCCTTTCTTCCTCCCCATTCCCTGTCCCTTCTCCCCAGACTCTGCTCCTTCTCCTGCCAAGGCCATGCCTCTCATTCTGCCTGTGCCTCCTCCTCCCCAGGTGCTCCTCCAGCCACAGCCATGTCCTGCTACGACCTGTGCCGGCCCTGCGGCCCCACCCCGCTGGCCAACAGCTGCAACGAGCCCTGCGTCCGGCAGTGCCAGGACTCCCGGGTGGTCATCCAGCCCTCTCCCGTGGTGGTCACCCTGCCTGGGCCCATCCTCAGCTCCTTCCCCCAGAACACCGCCGTGGGATCCTCCACCTCTGCTGCCGTGGGCAGCATCCTGAGCGAGTCCGGTGTCCCCATCAACTCGGGGGGCTTTGGGCTCTCTGGGATCTCTGGCCTTGGTGGCCGCTACTGTGGCCGGAGGTGCCTGCCCTGCTAGAGCCAGGCCGGACGTCCAGCAAGTGCCTCCCCCAGGAAGCCCCAAGCCAGGTGCTGGACTGAGGCTGAAGCTGCTGGCCAGCGTTTCCTGAGCCCTTGGGCCCCCTCGAGCCCTCCTGCCAAGGAGGGAGGCAAACGTGGCCAGCTGCTTGTCCTGCTTTCTTCTGCGCCTCCCGAGGCCCTGTTGTCCCCTGCTCTCCTGGCCCAGGGGCTCAGCCTGGGGCCAGCGCAGCGGGGTCCCGCTGCTCCTGCTGTCCCCGTGCCTGTGGGAGGCAGAAGGGTGTTCCCAGGGCCCTGCCCACCCCTCCTGCTTTGTTTTCTGTCTTTACACTCAATAAAGTTGACTTTGCATTGTAACTGGAGTCTCCTGGAGTTCCATTTTGGGATGCCCAGCGAAAGCTGCTCCATGGGGGATGTGGTGCCCTGGTGGGGAATTGGGTGGTTTAAGGCCAGTGATGGACCTTCCTCACACCTGGATGAGTTGAGAACCTCCAAGGGCCACAGTCACTGGAAATGCCATGGGGCGGTGGAGGGAGTGCGGCGTTGGGTGACCAGGAGGTGCCCCAGGGGACATTTGAGTTAGGAGGGAGGTTGGGGATGTGTTGAGGGTGGGTGTGTAACATCGAAATGGCAGAGGGATGGACACACAGGGACCATGATCCCTCATCTGAGCAGTGACAGTGACATGGCCTGGGACTGTACCCAGGTTTGGAAGAGAGCAGGAAAAGCATCTGATCCCCCACCAGAACTGCCCTGTGGTCAGAGGCGTTAATTGCTGTGGAGTCGTTCCGTGTCTGTCACGGTGCCCTGAAGGAACGGGAGTCTGGAGCAGACCTGCAAAAATCTGCTGGGCAGGCTGTGCTCTTGAGCTTTTTTCCAACACTGAGGGTTCTGAGATTCCTCAGATGAGGGACACATCCTCAGTCCATTCCCACAGTGCCAGTACCTGGCAGAGGACTCGCATCTCTCTTGGCACAGCTGCCCTGGGTGCCACGTGGCACTTCAGGACCTTGGGTTGTCCCTGTGCTCCGGGGTTTGGATGCTGTGCTTGGGTGCAGGCAAGGAAAACGACCATTTGAATGTGGAAATGCACAGTAAAGGCTTGGGGAAGGTGCCTGTAAATCCACACAGAAATAACTTCTGGAAGGTCAATGTTTTCCATCATCAACTGGAGCTCAGTGACCAACCTCCCTCCTGACTCAAATGTCCCCTGGGGCACCTCGTGGTCACCCGGTGCACACTCACACAAAGCCACACTCCCTCCAGTCCCACCCAATTCCCCCCCAGGGCACCACATCCCCCATGGAGCAGCTTTACCTGAGCATCCCAAAATGGAACTCCAGGAGACTCCAGTTACAATGCAAAGTCAACTTTATTGAGTGTAAAGACAGAAAACAAAGCAGGAGGGGTGGGCAGGGCCCTGGGAAGACCCTTCTGCCTCCCACAGGCACAGGGACAGCTGGCCCCGGGCTGAGCCCCTGGGCCAGGAGAGCAGGGGACAACAGGGCCTCGGGAGGCGCAGAAGAAAGCAGGACAAGCAGCTGGCCACGTTTGCCTCCCTCCTTGGCAGGAGGGCTCGAGGGGGCCCAAGGGCTCAGGAAACGCTGGCCAGCAGCTCCAGCCTCAGTCCAGCACCTGGCTTGGGGCTTCCTGGGGGAGGCACTCGCTGGACGTCCGGCCTGGCTCTAGCAGGGCAGGCACCTCCGGCCACAGTAGCGGCCACCAAGGCCAGAGATCCCAGAGAGCCCAAAGCCCCCCGAGTTGATGGGCACTCCCTCCTCACTCAGGATGCTGCCCACAGCAGCGGAGGTGGAGGATCCCACGGCGGTGTTCTGGGGGAAGGAGCTGAGGATGGGCCCGGGCAGGGTGACCACCACAGGAGAGGGCTGGATGACCACCCGGGAGTCCTGGCACTGCCGGACGCAGGGCTCGTTGCAGCTGTTGGCCAGTGGGGTGGGGCCACAGGGCCGGCACAGGTCGTAGCAGGACATGGCTGTGGCTGGAGGAGCACCTGGGGAGGAGAGCAGGGAAAGAACGGGGAATGTGAGGCACAAATGGAGATGCTGCTGGGCAGGAGAAGGAGCAGAGACTGGGGAGAAGGAACAGCCTGGATCCCAAAGAGTTCCCTGGAAAGAAATCCCAACATCTCCCATTCCTCCCCAGTGAAGAACAAGGACAGCAGAGATGGCTGCAGAAAGATCCAGGCTCTCGGGTCTACACAGAGGCAGAGGTTTGGTTGATATCCAAAGAAAAGGAGGCAAAAAGAGAAAGAGTTGGGCAAAGGCCCTTGCTACTCACCTGTTTCACCAAGGAGGAGAAGGCAGTAGAAGTGGATGAGGGATTCTGCAGCTGGAATGACTTTTATACCTCCCCACACAGCCCCGGGCCCCGACGCGCCTTTGCCCACGGAACGTGTTTACCAACAAGCTCATATTTTATGCAAAGCATCCCAATTAAGTAAACTGGGGGTTGTTTATGTTCCCTGCAACTCTGCCTTTTCATTTCCCTGTGCAGGACATGCCCATTCAGCCAAACTGGCTCCTTTCAAGTGACAGCATTAAGAGGCCAAAATGTTTTTAGGGTGTTTTTCAGCCAGAACCAGGCTGATGTTTCAGCCAGCTGGGTGGAGTGGTGCTGTATTTCCAGGTGATGTCAGCACCTTCCCCTCCTGAGGCAGCCTCCGAGCCTTTGGAGTAATAAATGCAGTTTTTTTCATTATAAAACCAGGATTAAAGGGCTGGCTTTGGCGGGGACTGGCCATAGACGTTGCTCTCTGTGACTCCAAGGCCTTTAAAGCTCTCTTAGACATCATTTATTCATCAGAGAGACTGCATGGGTTGGTTTTGAACTTTCTTTGGGATCTCATATTGCCTTATATCTCGTTTCTTCTGCCTTTCAGCTCTTTCAGCGTTGCCTGGAGTTCTCCAATCAGCAGAGCAGGAATGTTCCAGAAGGAAGGACGCTGCTTTCCCAACAGCAAATATTAGTCAAGGTCGTTATCTTGCAGAAAACACTCCCTAATGAGAACATCTGACTTCAAAACTCTTCCTTCTTCCATTCCTGACGGCCATCCCTCCATTCTTTCTCCTCCCTGCCTCTGACCAGACCCTACACAAGGTCCCAAACACTTGGGAATGTTTCCAAGTGGGACACAACCATCACTGGGAGCACCCGAGGGCTGGCAGTGCCAGCAAACCCAGCCTGGGGAGCACCAGGGGTCAGGACGTCCCCAGAGATGCCTGGCAAGGGGAGGATTCCATGCTCTGAGCTGCATTTCCTGGGGCAAGACAGGAGTTGATGTCCCCAGGAGCGGTGACAGCCCTGCTGGGGCACCACCCGCATGGCTGTGACACCCCTCGTGGCAAAGGGGGCAAAACTCCTGTTCCAGTGAGGCTGGGACTCCATCAGAGGCTGGAAACTCTTTAATCCCAGAGGTCCAAGCCAGGTTGCTCATTCAGGAGGGTGGAGGGTGCTCTCAGGTTGGCAGGAGATGTTTCTCCAAACACATTCGGAAGAAAACCCCAGGCGTGACTGAAGCAGGGCAGATCTAAAGGAAAGATTCCCTTCAAAACATGCACCAGGTTTCCATCCATGGCACTTCCACTCAAATCCCTTCCACAGGCAAAACATTAAAGGCAACAAAGGCATTTCCAGCCCTCTCTCCTTCTCCCTGACCCAGCCCTCCCCACTGAGGGTCTCCATAAAGCCTCGGGCATCCTGACCCACTCCCATTCTCTCAGAACGTGTCCTGGGGGGTTTTACCTCCCATCCCTGGTTTCATTTTGACTTTGTTGCTGCCAAGGTCCTCTCCTGGCTTAGACAGGGATGGGAGGGTGTTTCCATGGGGTATCCCAGCAGATAAAGAGACAGTGGAACTTTATTTCAGATTTTGAGTCCCAAAATAGGGCAGAAGAGCAGCCCTTGCAACGAAACGACTGCAGGGCCAGGGACAACCCATGGCCCGGGGAGAAACACTCCACAGAAAGCCGGAAAAGAAAATTGAATATTGTGTTGACTTTGAGAGTGGCACTGGCTGGCCCATGTCCCTAAAACTCGTTTGGACTCCCTTGGGACCCAGTGTTGAAGAAGTGCTTTGAGGAACAAAGGGAAAGGTCCATCTGCAGGTGGTGGAACTCAACCATGGCCTTGGGCAGGTGGGTGAAACTTGCACAGAAACTGTCAGGTCGCTGGCTTGACTCATCAATTGGAAGTTGTCCAACCTCTGTCCTAGCTCACCCGTCCCCTGGGGCACCTCCTGGTCACCCTGTGCACATCCACCCAACGCCACACACCCTCCACTGCCCCATGGCACTTCCAGTGACTGTGGCCCTTGGAGGTTCTCAACTCATCCAGGTGTGAGGAAGGTCCATCACTGGCCTTAAACCACTCAATTCCCCACCAGGGCACCACACCCCCCATGGAGCAGCCTTAGCTGAGCATCCCAAAATGGAACTCCAGGAGACTCCAGTTACAATGCAAAGTCAACTTTATTGAGTGTAAAGACAGAAAACAAAGCAGGAGGGGTGGGCAGGGCCCTGGGAACACCCTTCTGCCTCCCACAGGCACGGGGACAGCGGGAGCAGCGGGACCCCGCTGCGCTGGCCCCGGGCTGAGCCCCTGGGCCAGGAGAGCAGGGGACAACAGGGCCTCGGGAGGCGCAGAAGAAAGCAGGACAAGCAGCTGGCCACGTTTGCCTCCCTCCTTGGCAGAAGGGCTCGAGGGGNGGTGACCACCACGGGGGACGGCTCGATGATGACCCGGGAGTCCTGGCACTGCCGGACGCAGGGCTCGTTGCAGCTGTTGGCCAGCGGGGTGGGGCCGCAGGGCCGGCACAGGTCGTAGCAGGACATGGCTGTGGCTGGAGGAGCACCTGGGGAGGAGGAGGCACAGGCAGAATGAGAGGCACGGCCTCGGCAGGAGAAGGAGCAGAGTCTGGGGAGAAGGGACAGGGAATGGGGAGGAAGAAAGGATCAGGAGCCACATGCCCACAGTTTCCCTGCAAAGAGCCCAACAGCTTCTCCCAGCTCTTGCCAGTGAGCAGAGCTTGGGAGCAGGATGGAGGAGCAAAGTTCTCAGCAAAACCCACACAGCACCGAGGCCAGAGCTGAAGACAAAGACAAAGAGAAGGAGAAGGAGCAGAGGAAGGCAGAGGTGGTTGCAGCTCACCTGTTTCACCGAGGAGGAGAAGGCAGGAGAAGTGGATGAGGGTTCCTGCACTCGCTCTGCCTTTTATACTGTCCCAGGAAGCCCCAGGCCCACAGGCACCCTCTGCACATGGAATGTGTTTACCAAGCTCATCTTGCATGCAAAACATCCCAATTACAGAAATGGGGACACTGCAACGCTGCTTTTGCATTTCCCTATGCAGGACGTGCCCAGTCAGCCTCCCAGGCTCCTTTCAAGTGCCAGGATTAGAGGCCAAAATGTGTCTGGGGGCAATGCCACGTCAGCAGGGATGGGTGATGCAGCCGGTGTTGGGGACTGTCCTATTTCACCAGGTGACACCAGGCCCTTTGCCCTCCAGGGCCTCACTTTAGGATTCTCAGAACGATCAGTGCATTTCTTCTCGCAGCCCTAAAATAACCAGACGGACTTTAAAATGTGTTTTCTGTGACAGGAGTCACCCCATCCACCTCATAACCAAATATGGGACTCCATCACAGCTGGCTGTAAACTTCCCTGTCACCTTGGGCACTCTAAGCTTGTAGAACCTGGATTTTCACATCCAGACAAATCCAATGTGCTCTTTGCCCTTCCATGCCTTGGTGGAGAGCCCCCAGCATCCTCCAGTGAATAGAAGGATGCTTGAAAAGCAGAGAATCCTCTACAACACACCCCGATTCTGCTCCCACCACCTCTACCCAGCACCAAGCATCTGTGTTGGGCCTTTCCCACTGCTCCTTCTCCATCCCCAAACCTCCAAAACCCTTCTCGGAGCCGACACCCAAACTCAGTAGCAGGCAGTGGAAAAAGCCTGGCAGAGCTCTCCAGGAGACATCAAAACACATCAGAAGGACTGACGGCCTGGGAACGTCAAGCAGGAAAACACTGGAGGCAAGCAGACAGCGGGATCACCGGTTCCTTTTCCCATCATCTCAGCACTCAGACATGCAGGGTCCAGATGGCCTGGCCTCGTCCCACAGTCAGCACTGAGGGGCTGCTCTTTAATGGTCTTTGAGCCCACTATTCCCTGCCTTCCCTCCCTGGAATGGTCTCTGAGCTCTCCATTCCCTGCCTTCCCTCCCTGGAATGGTCTTTGAGCTCTCCATTCCCTGCCTTCCCTCCCTGGAATGGTCTTTGAGCTCTCCATTCCCTGCCTTCCCTCCCTGGAATGGTCTTTGAGCTCTCCATTCCCTGCCTTCCCTCCCTGGAATGGTCTTTGAGCTCTCCATTCCCTGCCTTCCCTCCCTGGAATGGTCTTTGAGCTCTCCATTCCCTGCCTTCCCTCCCTGGAATGGTCTTTGAGCTCTCCATTCCCTGCCTTCCCTCCCTGGAATGGTCTTTGAGCTCTCCATTCCCTGCCTTCCCTCCCTGGAATGGTCTTTGAGCTCTCCATTCCCTGCCTTCCCTCCCTGGAATGGTCTTTGAGCTCTCCATTCCCTGCCTTCCCTCCCTGGAATGGTCTTTGAGCTCTCCATTCCCTGCCTTCCCTCCCTGGAATGGTCTTTGAGCTCTCCATTCCCTGCCTTCCCTCCCTGGAATGGTCTTTGAGCTCTCCATTCCCTGCCTTCCCTCCCTGGAATGGTCTTTGAGCTCTCCATTCCCTGCCTTCCCTCCCTGGAATGGTCTTTGAGCTCTCCATTCCCTGCCTTCCCTCCCTGGAATGGTCTTTGAGCTCTCCATTCCCTGCCTTCCCTCCCTGGAATGGTCTTTGAGCTCTCCATTCCCTGCCTTCCCTCCCTGGAATGGTCTTTGAGCTCTCCATTCCCTGCCTTCCCTCCCTGGAATGGTCTTTGAGCTCTCCATTCCCTGCCTTCCCTCCCTGGAATGGTCTTTGAGCTCTCCATTCCCTGCCTT